>PVJC01003324.1:0-71464 GCA_004026665.1 Murina feae
GCCCACCCTCCCCTTTTCCTTCCTTCCCACCTTAATTTTTTTCTTCACTTCCTCCCTCTGACCTGCTTTGCTCCCTCCCCCATTCCTTCCTTCTTCCCATTCTCCTTTTAAGCTCTACCAGCTCCCCCTTTATAACTTTTCTTCCCTCCCTCTTTTTCTCTCATCCTACCTTTGCCATACATTCTTCTCTACTTACTTCTACTGTTTTAATACCTATCTACCTACCTGCCTAATTACCCACTATCATTTATCTTTTTTTCTTTTCTGACTTCTATTTTTAAAATCTGTCCCCAGTACACAACTATACTTGGCTTTCATTATAGGCCCTACAGTTCACTCATACATCCTCTTTTTTTAACTCTGCTGTCCACTGACTCTTTTATAAAGTTCTTTCCTCCATCCTGTTCCACCCCTCCCCCACCTGGTTACTTCCCCCCAAACTCTCCCGGGCTGCTGCTCTGCCTGCCCCCTGCCCATCTCTCTGTCTCCTGTCTCCCACAGATTCACCCCAGCTCTGAAGGGAGACAGGGCCTCTCACAGGAGACCCCTGCCCCTGTGGCTGAAAAAATGGAGCCAGCAAGAGAGTGGGCCCAGGAGGCGGTGTGTGTGTATGTGAGAGAGGGAGCAGCCCTCCTTCCCTTATTAAAGCTTCCATGGGGAGGGGGCATTAACCCCCAGCTCAGAGCTCAGCCCCAGCCAGGTGGCAGCTGCCCATTCAGCCCTAGCACTGCAGCTGCAAAGCAGGAGCATCTCCACCTCTGGACCATCCACACCTCCATTCGGGGACCCGCCAATGGTACAGCTCTGTCTCCCCTGGACCACAGTGTGGGCTCACTTCTCCCGCCCTGCAGCTGCTGCCTGGATCACAGGGCACACACATGAAAGCTTAGCCTCTGTGTGTGTGCCCCACCATTGATCCAGGCTGCAGCCTCGGGGCCGGCTGGCTGCTCCTGCTCTTGGCTGCCGCCTGAATCCTGGGGCAGAGGTCTTCAGTCTACCCTGCTGGGCCGAGGTCTGTGGCTTCTCCTGGGCTCCGACCGCCGCCACCTTGGCTGGGCTAATTTGCATACAGTCGCTTTGATTGGCTGGTGGGCGTGGCTCAGGCATCCCAAAGAAACGGTCAATTTCAATATTACGCTTTTATTAGAGAACATAGCCCTGACCGGTTTAGCTCAGTGGATAGAGCTTCAGCCTGCAGACTCAAGGGTCCCAGGTTCGATTCCAGTCAAGGGCATGTATCTTGGTTGTGGGCACATCCCCACTAGGGAGTGTGCAGGAGGCAGCTGATCGATGTTTCCCTCTCATCAATGTTTCTAACTCTCTATCCCTCTCCCTCCCTCTCTGTAAAAATCAATAAAATATACTTAAAAAATATTCAAAACGAGCAAACATTATATTAATGCTGATGGGAGGCAGCCAGTGGAGTGAATGAGGTTTGACAATAAGAGGGGAGACTATTCAGTAAAGCAGGCTGGGCAGGATGGAATTCCAAGAGCAGAGTGAAAGGAGAAATCAATTTGTATGGTTGATGGTCAAATGGGAGGAAACTGTCCCATCTGATGGCTCCTATCTTTTTCTGAGCAAGAAGGGGCGAGATCATTTGCTTAAAATTAGTAAAGAAGCAGAGCAGTCAATGGTTTGCAATAATAGAGAAGCTTTAAAATTATCTATATGGAACATGAGAGAGTTGACTAAGGCAATGAGAAAGATTTCTGGGCAGAATTGAAGATTCAGTGAAGACTGAAGATAGTTAATTTATGTAGAATCAATTTTTGCCATTTTGTTATCTCTGCCAACATTCTACAGCCCAGGTGTGGCTCCAGAAAGGTAGACAGCTGTGTGCTTCCAGGACTGGAATTTTACTGGACATGTATAAGAGAAGGAAAAGGGAGCAAGAGAGTTAGGAATATTGCAAAAGTTTGAAGTAATGGTCACGAATACAACCTGAATAAAGAAAGAAGTGAAGCAGAGAACTTAGAGATTTCATTCATTCATTATTTTTTAAGCCAATGTTTTGAGGCATCTACTACATGGAAGAAACTATTCTAGTGCCTGAAATGGTGACTAAGAAAGAATTATTCAAATCCCAACTCCACTTTCTCTCACCCACTGAAGGTAGCTCCTACCTTCATGGACTTTACATCCAAAGTGGATACAGATGTTAGACAAATGTTCACACCAATAATGATTTAACTACAAATACAGTAGTACTATTGTACTGTGACTGGGATGTGGAAGTCACAGTTTAGAGGTGGGGTAATTCCCAGTAATAACGGGTCAAAATGTAACAGGGACGGGGAGGCCAGTTGGAGTAGGGGTCATCACATTTTGGCCAGGGTATTGGATGTGACATCATGGAATACCGATGGTAAGTCATCCATCAGACCCTTCCATGTGGTCCCTGAAGTTGTGCAGAGTGATAGTTGGACTAGGGGTGAAAAGAAAGGCAAGGAGCCAGATGAGGAAGGCAGAGCAGGTATTATTATCCTGGGCAATGTTTAGGGACATGAAGGCAAATATTTGAGATCATGTAGCTTACACACTGTATGGCAGACCCAGAAATGAGATAAAGTTTTTCTGGCTTCAAGTTCAGAGTTACTTCCACTGACATTACTCTCTCTCTGAGAGCAGCTTTCTGCAGAATGAAAAATGATCAGGGTGAATGTTAAGGATGGGGAAGAAGGAGCATGACAGAGATCAAGTGTCAGTGAAAGCCTCCTGGACTGTGGGCAGTGGGGAATGGATGGACAGTGGGACAGGGGACACAGGGCGGAGCCATCAGTGAAAGCCTCCTGGGCTGTAGCAGTGGGGGCTGGATGGACACTGGGACTCGGGGACACAGGGTGAAACCATCTCAGCTGCCATGGCCTGCTGTTCAAGTAAGCAGGAGCCCCCTCTGCAGTTTCGGTAAAGAGCTGATGAGTCACATTTAGGTGTAGTCCATGACTTGTGTGGGGTAATAGAGACATTCCCAGTTGCAAAAAAATAAATGTTCCTCCATGGGATGGGAGTTTTTTGGACAGAGATCAATAAGATGATTGAATCTGCAGAATAATGAAATGTTAAAAGGTAACTTGATGCCTAAAAAAGGAAATGGGGGATTTTTGTGACATGCTACCCCATTTGGTATTAGTTCTTTTCCATTGGCTATACAGTATGTTATATGATTATATCTTATAATAATAAGATATATTATTATTATATTATATTATATATTATATTATATTATTATATCTTATATATTATAAGATATAATCATATCTTAATGTGATATAATTAGCTTGCTGGGGCTGCCACACCAAAGTACCACAGACTGGGTGGCTTAAACAACAGAAATTCACTTTCACACAGTTCTGGAGCTGGAAGTCCAAGATCAAGGAGTTAGTAAGGTAACTTTTCTCTGAGGGCTCTCTCCTTGGCTTGGAGACAGCCACCTTCCCTCTATATTTCCACATGGTCTTTCCTCTGTGTGTGTCTTTGTCTTAATCTCCTTTTAAGACACCATTTTTATCTTATGAGGACAACATTTTTCTTGGAATAGTGTCCACCCTACTGACCTCATTTTAACCTAATTACCTCTTTATAGGCCCTGTCTTCAAGAATGGTCATATTCTGAGGCACTAGGGGTTAAAATTTCAACATATGAAGTTTGGGGAGACATAATTCAGCCTAGAACAGGTGAAAACTTCAAACTATTACATATAAAGAAGTTGATAACAGTGATTGGCTCCATGGCAGGATGGGAAGCCTGGGAGATCAGAGGAAGAGTTACCTTTCATTGTATACTTTGCATCATTTGAATTTTGTTACTACATATATTTAATACCTAATACTATATAATAAAAGCCTAGGTGGCATCATGCCCTTGCGTGATACCCTTGCATGATATTGTCACAAGATGGCCACCACAAGATGGCTGGCAGGGGAGGGCAGTTAGGAGCGAACAGGCCAGCAGGGGAAGGCAGTTGTGGGAGATTGGGCCATCAGGAGAGTGGTTAGGGGGTGATCAGGCTGGCAGAAGTGGTTAGGGGCAATCAGGCAGGCAGGCAGGCAAGTGGTTAGGAGCCAGCAGTCCTAAACTGTGAGAAAGATGTCCAACTGCCAGTTTACTTTGTATACTTTGTATCCCACAAGGATCGGGCCTAAACCGCAGTCAGACATCCCCCAACGGGTCTCAGATTGGAGAGGATGCAGGCCAGGCTAAGGGACAACCCCTCCCGTGCACAAATTTTGTGCACCGGGCCTCTGGTCAAACATAAAAGGAAATGATTGCATGTCTATTGCCCATCCTTGAACTTAACGAATATCTAGTGAATACAATGAGCAGAAAAACAGTGTAACAGTTCACTGTGCCTTTAGGACATGGATCTGGACGTCCCTTGCTTCGTACAGGAATGGTGTCTGCCTAGCTGTTCCTGTGTAACTTATTTTGAAAAAACTAGTCTCTCCCCAGTTCATTGCAAATCCACCAGGCTCGGACAAGGTTCGCCTCATCATTGTGTCCCGGGGCCTGTCACAGAGGTGGCATTCAGATACCTGCCGTGTGAATGAATGAATCCATTGATGAATCCCATGAGTGGAGCGGCTTTGGGAATGAGCTCGTTCTGATGTGTTCTTTCCGTAGCGAGTGGCAGAGAGGGCAGTGCATGGGGGCGTGGTCTATGTTTTTAATAATACAGTAAACTAAATCATGACCAAAGTTTCAAGAAGAAACCACCAACTCTAATCTACCCTCCTTTTTTGTTGTTTGTAAAGGAAAAGAGTCTGCCTTCTTTTGGGGTCTTTTTAAGTAATCTAAAGTCTCTCAACACTAGCACTTTTCTGTATTATGAAAAGAGAGGTAGTTATGAGGCAATGGCATGCTCCCTAAGCAGACTTCTTTCGCAAATCCATCAACCCAAGTTCCCTTTTCTGTCTCTCAGTTTAACTCCAATGCCCGCCTTCTTCTCTAACGCTGCCTCTCACCTTTTGTTGATTTAGGTCTGTGTTTTCAGGAAAGAACGAGGCATCTCTGATTTTCCTCAGAAAGCGCTAGACCCCTTTTTAGCTCCCTTCGGAGAGTTCGTAAGAGGGACAGAAAATGTGGCTTGTTACTGTCCCCTCAGGGGTTCATCGGGAGTTCAACCAGGTCCTGAAGACATTTCAGCACTTGGGAAAACCAGGGCAAGTTGAAATCCGAGTTAAGATCATGCTGAGCATGAGCTATTAATTGAAATGACTGAATGGATTATGAGATTGGCCACACTGACTCATGCAGCAGGCAGTTCTCCCACGAAGCAGACAGAGCAGGCTTGGCCACGTGGGAGCGCAGGGCTGCCTTTCTGTGGCATTTGGTACTAAGCCCACCAACCATTTGTGGTGCTCTCTCCACACAGCAGCTTCCTGCTGGGTCTAGAGGCCCCCTCCAGACCTACCTCCATTTGGCTTCCTCTAAATTGGGAGGCGACCAGATGCCTGCGTCACTGAGGACCCACAGAATCAGCATGTTTTTGCTGAAAGCTGCAACATGTTACATGTTTCCGCTCTTAAGAGTAAGCGGCAATGTATCACATTCTTAGCGTTCAAATGAATGGAAAGTGGTGAAGGTGAATGCCATCTGCCCTTACCTGTGAAAGACAGGGGTTGAGGACAGACTTGTGCACCATAGTTCTCATCGCAGCGGCTTTCCTTGGCTAGATTAACCTGTTGGGATATTCGCACATTTCCCCAACAGGAATGACAGGTCAGCAAAAGGGAATTCTCCACGAGTGCTTTTGAAATGGCATTTGTAAACACCAAAATTAAGATCAGAAGAAGGGGAGTTTAGGACAAAAGAAAATTGAATAACTGACATTCTTTTTTTAAAATATATTTTTATTGATTTCAGAGAGGAAGGAAGAGGGAGAGAGGGGGGATAGAAACATCAATGATGAGAGAGAATCATTGATTGGCTGCCTCCTGCATACTCCCTCTTGGGGATGGAGCCTGCAACCTGGGCATGTGCCCTTGACTGGAATTGAACCTGGAACCCTTCAGCCCGCAGGCTGACACTCTATCAGTGAGCCAAACTAGTTAGGGCAATAACTGACATTCTTACAGCTAATATAATAAAGTTGGAAAATGTATGGCAAGACTCTACAACTTGCTTGAGGGCAAGAACCAAGTGTTTATCATTTGCCATCATCTTCTAGTATCTAACAAACTGAGTCCTCCACACATTTTAATTCAACAGAATCACTTTATTTGTGTCTTATGTTCAGAGCCAAGTCACCTGAGGCCCCAAGTGGAATCTCTGGGACAGCCTTCATTTGGGGAAAATGTTAGATGCTGTGATTGACAGCAATGAAACTTCAGGCACTAAAGTAAAGTTCAGAAAGAATCAAGAAACCTATCATAGTTGGCTTCCATGCTTATTTATAATCAGGGAAGAGTGGCCAGCTCTGGGAAGTCTATTGCATTGGCTACTGAGGGGAATTCAGAATCCACTTAGAAAAATCCTTGAAAAGAAATGGCAAATGCACAGGTCTTGTGGTATTTGGTACAAGTGAAATATAGGGTGGGGCAAAAGTAGGTTTACAGTTGTAAGTACTCAAAACAGAGTTTATTCTTGTATTAATATTTATTATATTTTTTCTATATGAACAATTGTAAACCTACTTTTGCCCCATCCTGTATATCTCATCTGATAGAATTCTGGAAAAATGATGACCCATTTAAAAACAGCTTATCATTGTAGGCTTTATCTCACAGAATCGGGCATGACTATTAAAAAGAACACGTGTCTGAAAAAGAGTCCAGTGGGATTAAGTCTTTTTATTATTTCATTTGAAATATGTTTGTATTGATTTTTACAGAGAGGAAGGAAGAGGAATAGAGAGATAGAAACATCAGTCAGCTGCCTCCTATATGCCCTCTACTGGGGATCAAGCCTGCAACCTGGGCATGTGCCTAGACCGGGAATTGAACGGGTGACCTCTTGGTTCATGGGTTAATGCTCTACCACTGAGCAACACTGGCTGGGATGACTAAGTTTTCTTAAAAAGAAAATAGTCAGTAGTAAAACATGCGGTAGGGAGCATGATCCAGGATTGCACATGTTACTGAAAGGACGGACTATGGCAATTAAACTAAAAGGGTAGAAATATAAGCAAGTGTTGGATCGATTCCCAACAGAAATACTGTTCAAATGGTGTGGAAGGTTGATTGGACTCAATTCTGGGTTTCAGTTTTGTGGATAGGTTTCTCACGTTTTTGAATGATAGTCACCTAGCAAATCTTTTTTATTTATCCTGGTTATCAGTTACTGTAGAATAGGGAAGACAATGTGGATTCTATAACGTCAAGAATTGACCAGCCAGCTTCATGCCCAAAGCTATCAAACCTGGTCCTTAGAATCCACGTTTGCAAGTCTGGCTCTTTGTTTAGAAAAAGAAAAAAAAAATCAATAGGGAAATACTTCCCCATCCCCAGTGAAGACTGACGGGCATCAACTTAGTATCTTATTGAGAAATTCGTGAACAATGGAAAGAGTTTATCTGACCAGCTGTGAATTTAGCACCCAGGGTTTGATTCTTAGTGAGGGTAATAACTTGGACATTGTGTTGCCCTTTACCTGTCACCACACAAAATCAGTAATCACAACCACAACTGGGTAAGAAGGAGAATCCTCTGCTCAACAAAGTTAACATCTGCCTATTTCTTCCTTTCCCTCCCCATAGACACACATTTGGTCTACTTTATCCCAGCACAAAGCAGATGCACTGCAAATGTTAGCTGAGTCTTGTCCTTCTAACAACCGTGGTGGGAAGTCCAGGCAAAGAATGTGTTCTTTTCAGGAATACTGCTGTTTCAATCTCAGAGATAAAGTGTCAGCTAATGACCCCCTGGGTCCTGGGCTTTCACTGGGGTCTTCTTAAATACACAAAACCCAAGCGAAGGCAGGACACCATTAGCACTACATAATTCAAGCAAACAAATGTGTTTACACTGCCTGGCTACTGACCACCTGCCTCCCCAAGCCACAAGGCAGGTGTCTATATATGGGATCTGATCTCCTTGTTCACAGTCCTGGGGGAGGGAGCCTCTGCTTCGGGCCTTGCCATCTGTGAGTCTGAAAGAAGCTTGGGCCCCGACATCATGCATCTCCTCTTACTTCAGCTGCTGGTGCTCCTGCCACTGGGGAAGGCTGCGTGGCCCCAGGATGGCGGCCAGGGTCAGAGTTCTGTTCCCCCTGTGCTCCTACTGGAAAGGAGTCCCAGAGAGCTTTCCTTGGGCAACCACGGGGAGGCTGAGGAGAAACCAGATCTGTTCATAGCTGTGCCACACCTGGCAGGTGCCAGCATTTCGGGGGGAGGCCAGTGGCAGAGAGAGAAGATGCTCTTCAGGTTTGGCAGGTTCTGGAAGAAGCCTGAGAGAGAACTGCACCCGACCCAGGACCCTGTCCCTGAGCACGGCCCAGCTGGGACCCAGGCCCTTCCTCCGTCCCAGCATGGGATGCAGATGAGGAAGTCTCCTCTCCAGGAAGAAGCCAAGAAGTTCTGGCATCGCTTCATGTTCAGAACGAGTCCGGCTTCTCAAGGGGTCATCTTACCCATCAAGAGCCACGAGGTGCACCAGGAGACCTGTAGGACCCTGCCTTTCAGCCAGGTATCTGTGCTGGGGGAGAGGGGATCGGGGTGTGCAGGAAGCCGGTGAACAATTGGGGCAGATGGGGGCGAGGAGTTCATCTTGCCTAACTCCCAGACTTGGTCCTTGGGCATACATCCTAGGGTTTGGCAAAGTATGGTCATATTCCTTAAATTTCCTTTGAAACTTTCCATTATTTTTGGTATTCTGCAGATGCTGCAGGAATGGTTCGATTATCCTGCCAATATTAGGAATCATTCATATTGATGGCAGAGAGTGTTTTGTGTGACTCTATTTCTTTATTTTTACAAGGGGGGTGGTCTTCCCAGAGAGAGAAGACTGCACCCTCAGTTAGGAAACTGGGAATTTAGAGCTATCACCCGAACACTCTCTAGTTATATTTCTACATTCCGTTAGAATGTGGGTGATCAGGTCAACTCCATCTGTAGATAAGGTGGAATACATTGGACTCGTCCCCAAACATTCTCATGCCCATGTTTGATGGTCATAATTCCTGTATTTCATTTGTAACTACTTCATAGGTCTATAAGATATGTTGAGGTTGTTAGGCATAAGTTACCATATAATTTCTAGTATTACCATAGCAAAAATGATTTAACTTCACTCATTTTCTCATAAGCTTTTAAAAAATAATCTCAGTGTGAAATCACATTTTCTCCCTTTAGCAACACCCACCTCCTCATTGATGTTGTGATGGTTGATTGGTAGTTATCATGATTGATTGATTCCATACTATTAAGACAGAGGCATTCTGCTCTCCACTTCCTCCAGTCAGTCCTGACAACCTCCATACTCCAAATGTTAAATTTAAAGTGAGAAATTGCATCAGGTCCTTTATGTTTATAAAGATACGGAACCAAAAGCAATGCAGGGTAAAGTTTTATAGCCCAATAATGCTGCCTAATGAAGCAGGCAGTACTATAAGGTAATTGGACGTGCAGGGCAGTTAAGTATTCTGCCTAAAAAGGCAAGGGTATGTAGCAATATCAAGAAACTCTCAAATAATAATAACTGCTTTGTTGGTCATGTGCAATTAGAAAACTGCTCCTAAGAATCGTGTAATCAAATTTCCTTTGAAACTTTTATTTTAAATTCTATTGCTGATTAAATTCAAATGAAGGTGTTTCACTCTCGTATAATTTGAAGGCCACATAAAGCTAGGGGTCTGTGGTTACGGGAGAGGCAAAGGTGATGTCATGCATGATGATTTGCGAGCATATGTGTTGCAACTTCATGGACTTGAATGTACTATAGACGCTGCAGAATGGGATAGGATTAGACTCATGATATTCTCATCTAGTCTATGAGCAATTGAACAACATGTATTGAGAATCTATTATGCAACATGCTCAGTGAGGAATAGGGCACATTCCTTACTTAAGAAGCCAACTGCTAGAATATTTTTTACGGGTAACATCCAATTAGACAGAATTTCTTGAAGTTTGTCTTTTAAAAAATAGAGTAACATATTTTCATATCGACTTAGGGATTTCTTACAGGCTCATTTATTATATTACTCAGTAGAATAAATATTTAGTTTAGGTGGCTTTTTGCCCTTGTAGATACGATTACTTGGATTTTGGAAAACATCCACATTAGAAAGATTTTGAAATTTTAGTCTAGCTTATCCTCAGACGTACAGTCTATAGCACCTGCATCCTATGTGTTAATGAAATGAGATGATTTCTGAGATGACTTAATAGAGATGTGTTTGCCTTTTAGACGGTCACCCATGAAGACTGTGAGGAAGTGGTTGTACAGAACAACCTTTGTTTTGGGAAATGCAGGTCTGCTCGTTTTCCTGCAGCGGCACAGCACCCCCATACCTTCTGCTTCCACTGCTCGCCTGCCAGGTTCACCACAATGGACTTGCAGCTGAACTGCTCAGGCCTCGCCCCCGTGGCCAAGGTGGTGATGCTGGTGGAGGAGTGCCAATGCAAGGCAAAGGAGGAGCACCACGAGCACGGACACCTCCTGCAGGCAGGCTCCCGGGCAGAATTCCACGCCCAGGAGCCCTTTATCCCAGGGGTTTCAACTTAAAAAGGTATCCCACTCTTCCCTTGAAAAGCAAAACCACAATAGACAAGTTGCTGACTATTCAGTCTGGAAGTATTCAGTGGGGACATAATATTTTAACTGAAAGGTGGTTTAAAAAGTAGTAAAAACAGAACAGCATGGAGGAAATGGTGTTCATCTGGTTATCAGTACATAAATGGCATCTAGTTTTGACTCTGCCGCTTACTAGCCATTGAAGGTTAGTTAAGTTGTGGAAGCTTTCTCCACCTGGAGCTGTTCATCTGGAAATGAGGGACTTGAATTAGATGATTCTAAAGTCCTTTTCACTACTAATATTTCAATAATGACCTACTGTCTCCACGTTTTGGTAAAATCCCTCCCTCCGAAGGAGGAAAAGAAATAAAGTAGACCATAAAACCAGGCTTCTTCAATAGCTTGTGAAAACCCCAGAAAATGTATATATTCCTAATATTCACAGGAGGATTCCTCATATTTATAGCTGCATTTGCATTTCAGGCAGTCGTTTATTTGACTTCTATCAGATGATTACGCAGCTCACAGACGTAAGGAGTAACTTGTTTGGTTGCCTTCTTATTTTCGATACTCCCCCTATAAAGTTCCCTGGTTTTGAACAGGGACACTGATGTTACTTTTAGTGCTTTCCACAGAGATGAGGAACAATCATGGGTAGCCAAACAAGTACCTATTTTATGGGGAAGGAAAAATAGGTAAATCCAGAATTAAAGGTCAATTCAGAGATGCCAATGAATGTAACCAAGAAATTCCAGTAGATGTCGAATTAAATAAATGGCAAGTGATTTAGAATGAAAACAACCTATAGGTGAAATCCTTTATCCACATGCATTTTGGGTTAGATAGTAAGGGTTCAGTGTTTGGATGACTGTTTTTTGCTACTGTATAAAAAAAAACTTTGTATTACAAATCTTATTCTCCAAATGCCACAATTGCAAGTTCTGAAAATATTCAGAATATTTTAGTGTGTTAAATGTTAGTGCATGAAGCATTCTGGGAAATGTCATGACATTCAATTGCCTTATATTATGTCCTTACTTGTGTTGTCTGTTCCTAATTTGAAGGCACTGTCTGGAGATTACCTAGCTAGAAACAATTGGAAATGGCTTTCAAGGTTAATGACAATGGCTTTTTCTGACACTTCATACAGCTTTCTGTGAAGGTCCTTCAACCACTGTCTTGTGTGGTTATATTTGTTCTTCTGCATTTGTTTCTTTATATGCATGTAGTACACAGAACTGGCTTTCTCTAGCCATATTTCCTTTTCTATAATCATTCCTTAAAAATTCACCTTAGACGTTATTTTAATTATTTGCATCCCTTTGTTTTCAGTATGCACATAAAAGAGTGTTTCCCAGAATAATGATTATTTTCTTTTAAAAAAAGAAATCAATGCATATTTTAATTCTATTCCTCTTTGCTCACACTGTCCTGGTGTTCTGACGAAGTGAATGAATTTATATTTAGTGTATATTCTACAACACATCAATATAATAGAATACGTATGTGCTACACAGATACACATGTGGCATTTAGGTCGGAATGTATTATACCCTTTGGCAGCCAAAGACAACCCAATTGACCAAAATGTGGTCATACGAATAGAACTGTTACGTGTTAATGATATCCCAGCTGGTCAATATATTTTGATGCCAAAAGCTATTGAGCAGCTGTCTGGTTTGCAGTTGCCTAACCCTGATTGTATAAACCTATCTCAGCCTATTTGACTATCCTTCTCCTCATCACACATTTGCAAATCCCTTTTATCTATCCTTGCAAATCGACTCTCTAGCCCAAGCCCCAAACAGTCATCAGCTTTATTTAAACTCTGGTCTGCCTTTCTCTCACATGTGAATTCAAGATGAGATAGCTGATAGTGGTATCAGCGCTTACATTCATAGAGTAACAGCATGAAACTCATGAAATTGCCCATATTCAATCATTTTACTTACATAAAAAGAGTCAATTTCCAATGGTTCCACATAATATATGGGAACACAGGAAAACAAGAGGGAACACACAGATATCAAATATCTAATTAAGTGCCAGATACCGTGCTGGGTCATAAACATATAAATTATACGTTCCTCACAAAATCTATCTATTTGATAGGTGAGGAAAATAAGCCTTTAAATTTTTAAGCAACTTGGAGTATATTTTCTACTTGTATTAAAATATTTGCTCATTCATTGTCCATCAATTTACGCTTAACTCTCTTAGGTCTCATGACTATAGGTCTCAAGGCTGATTTCTTTTTACCTCTTTCCTAGCTCTCATGATTGAAGGACATTGATATTACCTCTTGAAAGGGAAATCATGCTTAGGTCTGGTCCTCAGACAAGCATTGTCCTGACTTGAGAGGTGGTCATGGCCCCCTCATCAATTTTTGTCTCATTTTTCTCCTGTTTAAAATAAGGCTGATAATGATTTCCTCAAAATTACTGTGATGACCAAGTATAACTCATAGCGCCTTAGAGAGCTTTAGATCCTGTATAATTCCAAGGGATTAAAGCATTCTTCTCCATCCAGACATTTAAACCAATTTTTGTTTTGAGAATTTTTTAAAAAATACAAGTTATTTATGTTTAATTGTGTGTTATTGTTGTTTTGGTCTTTTTTTAAGAGAGGGGGAAGCATCAATTTGCTGTTCCACTTATTTATGCTGTCATTGGCTGATTCTTGTATGTGCCCTGACCAGGGATGGGACCTACAACCTTGGCGTATCAGGATGATGCTCTAACCAGCTGAGCTACCCGGCAGAACTTGTTTTGACAAATTTAAGAGACAAAAAAAAAAAAAAAGCAAAGAATAACATAAAACTTAAATTCTCACTACAAGGATATTTAATATTTTTTCATCTTGTGTTTCTTACCTGTTTTTAAAAGAAATAAACCATTTCACATATAAGCAAAGTCCCCTCTAACCACCATGCTGAGTCCCATCCCCCAAACCCTGACCTTCAATACCCCCAACCCAAATATTCCTGTTTATAATTCTAATATCCTTTTATATTTCTGCAAAGGTGAATACACCTCCATAAATAATATGGTATGATTTTTGTGTATATGTTCTTCCTTCAGCAGGTATTTATTTGTTCACCAGCTATCTACAAGATGCAGCTATGAATATAGCAAGGAACCTGCTCTGAGTGGGGGGATACAAGTAATTTGAAAATCAATCAATTCGGCGATCAATAATTGAAAAGGCCAAATATCAGATAGCTATAAGTGCAATGAGTTTTTAATTACATGCATGATATTCTTCAGGGGTCCTCAAACTATGGCCCTCGGGCCACATGCGGCCTGCTGAGGACATTTATCCGGCCCACCGGGTGTTTTGCCACCTTGTTTTTTTATTTCAAAATAAGATATGTGCAGTGTGCATAGGAATTTGTTCATAGTTGTTTTTTTTTTCTAAACTATAGTCCGGTCCTCCAACGGTCTGAGGGACAGTGAACTGGCGCCTTTTTAAAAAGTTTGAGGACCCCTGTATTTATATGAATTGTTCTACAATCACTCTTCCACACAGGATTCAGGCTTGTATTTATAAGTTTTCAGTTTTTTTAGATATATTTTTATCTCTATTCTAAAAACTTGGCATTAAGTATTTCATACAGAGAGTGATTAAATTGGCTTTGATGATTTATTTTTTTAACATTCATAGTCTCTTTAATCTATCGATTTATTTCCTAATTAAGAATTTCCTGTATCATCTAAATGGTTACATTATTTATTCTATATAATCCACTGTGCTGAGAACTCTGGGATAAGCAAAGGTAAAGGGACTTACATTACAGTAGCAGAGGTAATATATGGAAATTATAAGTCAATAGTGGTAGTAATAATAGTAACAACTACTAATTACCGAGTCTTTACTCCAAGTTCAAGTGCTTTATATTCCTCATCTCATAGAAATAGACATTTTATACCCGTTTTTTTTTTGACAAGGGGAGTGAGAGTCAGTGAGCCTCATTTATTTAGTTCCGAAGTATTTGATTGTGTTGAGCCTGGTTACTGTGCTAGATACAAAGAATATAATAAATAAACATATGATTATCTGAATATCATTTCTGGTTTTAAGAATTTTACAGCACAAGAACAAGTAACAATACATTTATGTCTATAAAACTAGAGTGATGTTTTCCCTACCACACCCCAACACCAACTCAAGGGCCACTTGCCCAGTGAAGCCTCCTTAATCCCCAGACAAGGTCAGATTCACTTATTCTATGATTTCATGATGCTATATACCTTCACTTCACAGCACTCATCTCAGTTTATAATTATACCTTTATATGCATCATTATTAGGCAAATTGTAACCTCCATAAAAGCAGGAATTATATGGGGTTTCTTTTACCATTGTAATCAATGCGATGTAATCAGCACATTATAGATACTCAAGAAATATTTTTGTCTGCCTAAAAGAAACAATATCAAGAGATATCATATGTTGAAGGTGTACATGTTTTAGGTACTGTGCCAAGAACTTTATGTACATCATTTCATTTAACCCTCATGAAATCCTATGAGGTAGGGATTACCATATTATTTTATAGAGGAAGATGAAGATCTTATAAATGAAATTACCTACTTAAATACTAATCCGCATACTAGCAGAAGTTGAATGACTTCAAGGTCCTATATCTTTCTTACTATGCTGTAGTGCCTCAAGATAGCAAAAATAAAAAGAATATATAAAAATAAATATCTATATATATAAAAGCCAAGTGACCAGAATGGAATGATCAGAATGACCTGAGCAACTAGTTGCTATGATATGCACTGCAATGGCCAACCAGCCTGATGGGGGCCCCAATCAGCCCCCCAACCTCCTTCAGCCCCTCTCCCTGGTTGGCCCTACCCCCAATTGGTCCCCCTTCTTCCCCTTGGCCAGCCCCAGCCCCAATTGGCCTCCCCACCCCAAATTGGGGGCAAGGCCACCAGCCAACCTCCCATGTCCCCTCTCCCCTGCCAACCTGGCTCTGATTGGCCCCCATCGAGGTGAGCTGGCTGGACCCCACTCATGCACAAATTCGTGCACCAGGCCTCTAGTATTTATATATAAACACATATACATATATAACACATATACATACATGCATGTATGTACACACACACACACACATAATCTAAAATCAGGGTTAAACACCTGATTCATCCACAAGTCTGTTCCTTCTCTGATTCCCACAGCCCATAATCCAAGGCTGTCTTAAGGCACTTATGCCAGAGAGGATGCTTTCAACTCAAGTACCAGAAAACACAACTCAGAATATATAAAGTTATAAATGACTTTATTATTTCACCAACAAGAAGTCAGAAAGGCAGCCAGTTCACTTGTTGGTCAAGTTGGAAATTCCATCAGTGACTTGGGCTCCTTCCATCTTTCTGCTTTGCCCTTCTCGGTGTGTTCCCACCAGCTATAACTCCCCTCAGTCACAGAATGGCTGCTGCGGGTCCAGACATCCTGTTTCACCATGCACACTGCAATGTCCCTTTTAAAGAGCTGAATAAAGTCAGCTACATTGAGGAAAATTAAATAATGGAATAAAATCTTTGCTGGCAAGGAATAAAGAGAACACAGCTATTAAATAGGAAAGCCTTTTTCTGCCAGAAGCCTTTGCCACATTTCAACTTATGTTATCATTACTTATTTGCCTATTTTATTTTTTCTTTCTAGACTGTAAACTCCTTAACCGCATCCTGTATATTAAACATTTTTATTATCCTTTTGCTTCTAATGTAATGTTTTCTGTTTGATATTTTGATATTGTTAAATACATTAAATATATTATTTTACATATTATAATATATGTATTTGCACATATGCATACTTACACATTTATGTGTATACATTAGAATATAAATATGTATTCATATTTTAATTATGTATTTGCATTTACACATGTATAAAATGTATAATTTTGTGTTTTATAAGGGATAAATACTCAACACATGTTAGCTAAATCAGTGAATTTGGGGAGCGGCTCTTGGAAAGAGAAGTAGTGTACATAGTGTGGGGAGTTTTGAATGGCAGCCAGCAGGTTTTAAAATGCATTTGGTAGGCAGTGGGGAGTATCTGAAGGTGTTTGAGCAGATTAGGATGGTATCAGTTCACAACAGTAGCTCCAGAGGGGCTCATGAACCCCTGAAACGTGCACAAATGCTGTGTACCTGGGCATACTTCAGGGGAGAGGGTCCAGAGTTTCATGAGCTTCTCCAAGATTTCCATGAGTCAAAAGCCCTAGCAGTGGTCTGATAAATGAGAATGGAGAGGAAGCAGGGATGCCAGAGGAGCGGGGAAAAAAACCTAGGAAATTATATGTACAACCCGCTTCTGACTGGAACGCAGGAAAGTCAGCTTTCTATGCTGGGAACCAAGGATGGATTTTAAATACTCACCGGAGGGTCCGCTTCACCTTCTTTCATCTCATGTCCACGTCCGGAGCGTGCAGTGTGAATGGGTGAGTAATAACACCCTCCCTGCGCGAGGAACGGGCTTTCCTGTAATACTCGTTTTTCCAAAGCCAGGTCCTACTTACCCACCCACATTTCCTGGAGGGAGCTCACATTTTCATTTTACTGCCTGCTTCCCTCTTATTCTGTTTTGTTCCTCCCTCTTTCAAAAAAAACACAACAAAACAACAAAACAAAAATAAAACAAAACAAAAAAACACCTGTGGGTGGGGACTTGGGTTAATATGTCTCCAAGAAATTATCACAACTTCCTCTTGTCTACCAGCTAAGGGAAACACACCTATTTCTGTCCAATATCCAAAGAACAAGAATTTCCAGTCAGCACTTTGTCCGTCATAATGCTAAACGGACACCTGCATCCTGCCTAAACCTCGGGCAAGAAATAGGTGAAAGCATAAATGGGTAGACAGATTCCACATCTTACATCAGCTCAACGAAGACACTAGAAACATGCTCCTTTCATGGGATTTTGCAGTGTCTTTGAACATCAGAAAAAGAAATATCTTTTCGGGACCGTGAGAACTCGGTGTGAACCTGTCATTGAAGGCAGAGAGAGACTCTGCCCCATCCTCCTGCTTGCAGGCAAAGGAGATTATGCGTCCAGGCAGAGCTCCATAACAGCAAAGAAGGTGGAATTTCCTTTGGCATCCAGTGCTCCTCTTTCTGCCTATGATCTGTCCCTTGAGCTCCCTTCCCCTCTCTCACCGTCATTTGAGGATATTCAATGATCTAGTTGCCCAGAGCTTCTAATTCCTGTCCACTTACCTATCTAGTGGACATATATTTAGAACTTACAGAATATGAGGCAATGTGCTGACACTTTGGGCTACCAAGTTGGCTATGATAGGTTTCTGCCCTTGAGGAGACATAATTTACCTGGCTGGAGAGTTTCCTTCTACGGGCGATTGCTTCTTAACCT
Source organism: Murina feae (assembly GCA_004026665.1). NCBI lineage: Eukaryota > Metazoa > Chordata > Mammalia > Chiroptera > Vespertilionidae > Murina > Murina feae. The sequence goes on from PVJC01003324.1 coordinate 18,069, forward strand.
AGAATTACCTATGAGCCTTTAAAATATAGAAATTCTGTGTCAATGGGTGGAGGAAGGCATAGGGAGTTGTAGGCAACAGTCAATATACTTTTAAAGCTTCGCAGGTGATTGTGCCACCGGGGCCAGATAACGAGGAGGTGGGCATTGTGGAAGTATTCTTATCACAGGAATTCTGTACATTTGCTTGGATTTTCTCTATAATGAAAATGTGCTGTTCTCCCAACCCTTCTTGATCTTCCTGTTGTTCCAAAACTCCCTTCTGTTCTTTAAATTTTATTTCTGTATGATTTATAAGTAATCCTGCGCTTGCCCAGTTAATGAAATTGCAGGCCCCCTCCCCCCTCAAAGAAAATAGACGTGTTTAATTGAGTTGATTTTTCTCCCCCGAATAAGTTGCTCTTTTTTTAAATTAAAAATCACATACCTATTGCACTTATTCCTCTATTAGTGTTTCAACAACTCTCAAATTATGAGTGGGCCTAACACTTCCTTTGGGTTCTTATAGCTATGCTTTCTTGGTTCCACACCCAGGACCACTGACTTATTGGTATGCTCGGGGATCTGCATTTTCCTATTTTTTTTTCATTGTGAAGATTTTAAAAAATACAAAATTGTTGGAAAAAATGTATCAAGAACATCTCTTAACTGCGACCTTAATTCAACAATTGTTGACATTTTGCCATATATTTTTATTTGTCAGTTTTTATGAATGTGTGTATGTGTATTCACTGTGTGTTTTTAGATTGTTGAACCATTTGAAAGTAAATACAGATATCATGACACTTCTCCCTTGGTACTCCAGCATGCATCTGCTAAGAATGAGGATGTTCCCTACATAATTAGGATAATGATATCACCCTTAAGAAAACCAACACTATTTCCAAACTATCATCTAGCCATTTGCATTTTCACAGACGCCTTCTGAGTCTAGTTCTCTCTCTCACATTTGGGGGAGGAAGTTTCAGACGTCATGGTGGAGTAATGACAGAGACCACTGGGGAGCAAGCAGAACTCATGGGACAACCCAAATAAGTCTTGAGCTAACTCTGGGTAGATTTTGCAAATCAGGGCAGACAACTCTTGACACAGAGTCAAAGGGAAGCCAGACAGGTCAGGCAGCTCCTGGGATGCACTCCCACACATTGGTTTTAACTATAGGGAAGGTGAGATGTCCTTTCCTGCCCTGAGAAACTTCAAAGAAAACCTTCCTGTCCTCATTTTTACAATAGGACGTTGACTGCTGAGTCAGCATTCTGCAGAGCTAACCGCATAGTTGGTTTAAGGGATGCGATGTGCTTCAGTGGAAATGATCAGTGGAAGGGTTCTGGGCTGTGATTAAAGAGTGAATCAGTGTGGCTCAGAGTCATGCTTCAGGGGAGCTGTAGGAAATAGGGATGGTGGGAGCTGCAGTGCAGCACTTCTGTGCGCTACTATTGTCTCCATAAAACAGCATCAGCTGCTGCCGCACATGTGCCCTTTTCACATGCTCCTTTAATATTCACAGTGCGCCCGTGAAAGACTCGATGATGACATTGGGTGATTCCTGTGGCACTCGGTGCACGGCAGTGCACCTGTGGTCCGATTGCTTCAGAAAAGAGTCTCTGAGAATGCACATTTTCCCAACCCCAGGCCTGGGGATGATTCCTGGGTATGGGGGTTTCTGAACCTAAGGTAATCCCCACTTCTTTGCCTACATAGTTCCTTAAGGTCATATCTCCACGTCCTTCCCACACAGCAAGAGTGGAATAGGAAAACGGAGTGGATAAGAAGATTGCTTGCTAGAACAGATACGAACTTGGAAGTGAGTGTCTTTCTGTGTTTGTAAATGCAGTTCCAGTGAAAGTTACTCCTTGACGGAGAGAGCAAAGGATAAAGCTATCAGCAGATATAGGGCATGCCTGTGTGTGTGTGTGTGTGTGTGTGTGTGTGTGTGTGTGTGTGTGTGAGAGAGAGAGAGAGATATGCATATCTATGATTTGGCTACTATCCAAAGCAGCACAGGTATTTATTAAACCCAAGATTCGGTCGGTGCATTTTATGTAGTTGGCCAATCTTTCCCCCTCGCTTCCCCTGAAGTCCTCAATTATGTGCTTGCTTGCCCTGTGCTGTTCTCCATCAAGACACTCTGAGCCAGCACCGCCTATGAAATGTTCTCAGACATCTCTCTTTATTCCTTGTTGACTACATTTTTACCAGCTAAGGCTAAGGCTTCCTGCTGTGGCACTGCAGGGTGTCAAAAGTTGAAATATCAGGTGGCCTAAATTTTTCATGTTTGATGTAGATACCATGAACCCAAAGAGGTTCCTTGAGTTAGTATGTTTGGAAAGCAACAAAAGTTAATTCTCCAAAGTGTTTTAGAGGCATATGTGGTAGCAGGAAATATTGTTTTCATTACCTTTGAAACCTGGGTTTTCCTTGAAGGACTCAGATTATTTCATTCCCCACATGAGCCCTGTGACTCCTCAGTCTCCTTCCTGGTGCTGGACACTCACTCCCCTCTTTCCTTTCTCTTTCTGAAAGCTGGGTACCTCCTGTTCTTTTGTCTACGTGGGGATGGAATCCATTGAATTTTAAATCTCAGCTTTCCTCCTCTCCACTCAAAATCTCCCCCCTTGGTCACCCTCTGGCTCTTACTGTGCTTCTGACTTTGAGAATTAACTGTTTCTTTTTCTACCAAAGATAACCTTCCTGTTTGGACTCTTGAGTCTGCTAGTTCTTTGCCCCATATTTTGAGTTCCTAATTTCAGCTTGTCTTTCTTTTCTCTATTTTCTCTGGTCTTGGCAACAAACCCAGGTTTCCCACATTTTTTTTTTTTGCTATTTTCATTATAATGAAGTCTCTCAATGAAAATCTTACTCATCATCAAAATTGCCCCATTTTTTAATGATTTTTTACAAAGAGGAAGGGAGAGGGATAGAGAGTTAGAAACATCGATGAGAGAGAAACATTGATCAGCTGCCTCCTGCACTCCTCCCACTGGGGATGTGCCCACAACCAAGGAACATGCCCTTGACTGGAATCGAACCTGGAACCCTTAAGTCTGCAGGCCGATGCTCTATCCACTGAGCCAAATCGGTTTGGGCAAATTGCTCCATTTCTAAGGTGTTCTTTACATTGAACCAGGGCAGGACTTTTCCTCATTCTTCTGGACCCATTTTGCTTATTTGAATCTCTGTTAATTCCACTTAAATTCACTGTTTTCTAAGAAGACTACTCACAAAAATAGTTTTTAAAGGCTAGACAAGTACTTGTTTTAAAAATAAGAAATATTTTTATTGTTAAAAATCATATGTACTGTTCACAAATGCATTATTAGCTATTCAGAAATACACGTTTGAGTTCTGATACTTGTATTGATCTGCCAGTGGACTGCTTTTACAAGTTATTTTGACATCATACCTGGAAATTTCTGTTTCATAGAAAAATGTTACTTTGCATTTAGTCCTACCATTTGCCTGTCATGGCATTTAACTGGTGAGAAATCATTATGATAAATATATACGTGTAATATTTTTGAGCTTTAATAGGCCACTGAGTTTTGAACAGAACATAAAGAAATTATAGTGTTATTTTCCCCTAAAGGGTCAAGTTTTGTTTTTTAAGTTACCTGTCTTTGGTTATTTTCTTGTCTGAAAGATATTTATGCTGTGAAGTTGCTACAAAAATAGCTTTTAAAAGCACTGTTCCCGTCTACCTTGTAACTTCATACACATTTCTCAGAAGGATGAGGAATCAGGGTGACCTGCCCATAGCATCACTTCCTCCCATTTTGGAAAAGCGAAATCGGCTAAGTCTCATTGCTGAGAATGGCAGCTGCTTTATTGTGCTATTGACACAGGAAGGGAGACCTCTCTCCTGAAGACCCTTGACTTTGAATCCTCACTATGGGCGGCTCTCATTATCAAATGGGTAGTTAAAAACTTAACCAGCCAGACACTCCCAGGAGCAAGCCTGTGGCCCGATGAAATAAAACTTACTGCCTTGCAAGGCGCTTGGGCGCTCGGAGGAGTGCCGCTAGCAAAGCATGAGGAGCAAGTCAGCTCTTGTGAACTGGGCTCCCACCGAAGGATTTTGAGGGCAACCTACAGGAAGGAGAGATCAGTTTGGGATTAGTTTTTTTTTTTTTTTTGAGTTGGGATTCGAAACAGAAGGAATTAACTAGGAACTGGGTGCTGTCATGAGGTGACGGTGGCTGAGACATTGGGAATCCCTCGTAAGAAATGAAAATAGCAAGCAGCCTGTGGCATCGTTGGTCAGTAATCACCCCAAGAGAGGGTCACTGTGGTAACGTAGAACTGCTGCATTTCCTTGGCGAAAGAGTGTTTTCTATTAACTTTGCAGCTGGCTTTTATCTGTGTGTATTCTTCCAGCCCAAGATTAGTGGCAAGGCTTTTTTTCTCTTTTCAGTCCAAGCCATTGTCATTCTTTCTGTTCCAAACGTATTTTAGCTCTTTAGGTTCCTGGACTCTAAACTCACCTGGTCATTCACCTGGATACAGCGAGGGCAGTAGCATCATCAGACAGAGTGGAAGCCATTTGGAAGGTTATTAATGCCCTAAATTGGAACCTGTTGGTGAAGCCACACAGCTTGGTCTTAGCTTTTTAGGGTTACTACTGCCCTCACTGTCTTTCCATGTTAGATTACCCTGTTCTAAAAGCTTAATGGCTCCTCATTGAAAATAGCATTGTATTTGGAGCTCACCGATTGGATTCTGTTCTACCTTTCCATGCCCTTCTCTCTCTCTCCGTGTAATCTGCATTTGAGCCACACTTGATGGACCATTGGACTTTCATGACTCCATGCTTTTGCTTATACTATCCCTCATCGTAGAGGGATCCTTTGTCCTTTCAAAATACCAGTGTCACTTGCCTGATGCAAGAACGTTCCTTCATGAAGCCACTCTTGAATCACTTGCTAATCCCACTAGCTGCTTCTTCAGCACCCCCATAGCACTTTGCTTGTCACTCTGGGTAGCATTGCTTTTGTTCTGTCTCTTAAGTGCACAGAGAGTTTTTAGAGTTATCCTTGACATTTAGGGGGGGAAAGACATTTCTTTTACCTGCTCTCCACATCCTAGGGCAAGTTCTTAACCTGATGTTCATGACTTCTTTGTGGTCTATGCAGATGTGGGAAGATGGGACGTTTTGTGGAGCTTCACATATAAATACATATGTACAAATTTCTATGTTTGTTTGTGTGCATGTGTTTGTTTTGTTAAGAAAAGATTCCACAACCTTCATCAGATGCCAAAAGAGATGTGTAACCCAAAAGAGGCTAAGGACCACTACTATAATATTAGACTGTGGAGGGATGGGCACTCTGCCACTCAAACAGATGGAGGGGATGACTATAAGCAACCCAGAAATCATGAATGTGCATCAAATGTGGGTGCATAGGGCATGGTACCCAGATGGGCAGGTGGAAAACACCATCTACCCAAAGTTGCCAAGGGCTGTTAGCCAGTACTGATTAAACTCTGGACTGTACTTATGCTCAATTTTGGAAATTGTGGTAAAATCCAGTCCTCCTCAGTCACGGCACAGAGCACAGTAGTTGGCTGAGTTTATCCACATAAACGCCCTTTGTTGAGAAGCTAAGTTGGCAGTGGCAGCAATGCTACTTGTCCTTGTCTATTGTTTCAATTCCCAGATAAATATTAGTTTGATTAATAATCATGTTTCCATCAGTCACAGGCACCATGAAGTAGACTAGAATTCTGGAGGGAAAAAATAGTGCATGACATATGTCTTCTCTCCATCTCACAGTAAACAGAAGAGCTCCCCAAGAGATTACATGATGCTATATCTCCCTTCTTCTCTCATTATGACCAGGTGTGTACATCTACGAGTGGCAATACAATATAGTCACGTTCATCATAAATGACAGAACTAGAGGACTTGACCTTCAGTATAAGGAATTGATAGGGACAGAGCCTTGATTATACTTAACTCCCCATGCTAATAAAGCTCATGATTTTCAGGATGTTTTTCTTGCTACTTCTCTCTTTCCATGCCTTTTGAAGAAAATTCTCTGTGGTATTGATTTGGCTGAAAAAAAGACAAATTAACTCATGAAAAAAGGCATGGAAAATATGTACTTTCAACTGTCCTGTGCATTCACATGCCTGTCCACTAATTCTCATTGTGGCACCGGTTGAGGTCATTGGCCACAAATTACTGTCTGTCACAAGGGTTGGCTAAGGGTCACAAATTACTGTCTGTCACAACATTGTGCAACTCAGTTACCTGACTATCCTATATAATAAAAGCCTAATATGCAAATCGACCAAAGTGTGGAATGACCAGTTGGCAGCGGGCAGGGGGTGGGGCTGGCAAGTGGGCGGTGCCAGGCCGGCCAAGGGGGGTGCTAGCGGGCAGAGGGAGGGGATAGCAATCAGGGGGCAGAAGCAGATGGGCCATCAGGGGCCGGGGCTAGCTGCTTGCAGGCCTGTGCTATCCCAACTGCCCTGCCAGTTGCCTCCCATAGAGGAAGACCAGACTGATGCTTAGGCCTGCTTCCCACGGGGACATCCCCCGGGACTCTTGGACTGTGAGAGGGTGTAGGCCAGGCTGAGGGACCGCCCCCCTGAGTGCACAAATTTTTGTACACCAGGCTTCTAGTAGGAAATAAAACTCCATATATTTTCTTTTCCCCTAAAGTGAATAGTTATCTATAGTATTTCTTTATTTTCAAACAACATCTTACTATGTAAAAAGCCTTATGAAAATCAGAGATAATTCTTCCAAAAGCAATTGCCACAGCTTTCCAACTAATTATGCCTGGACTGAGCAGGTTATGTCTTAATCTGAAAGGCAATAAAACTTGCCTGTAGCAAAATCAAACCCTGCCACTGAGTTCCTTTGGGGGTAGAGACAATATTCTAGGTTAGTAATTCTAAAACTTGAGTGACCATTAGAATCACTTGGAAGCCTTATGAAAATACTCATAGCTGGGCTTACCCCCCAGTGTCTAATGCACTAGATGTGGGATAGAACTGGAGAGTATGAAACTTCCCACGAGTTCGCAGGTGATGTTTATGTTGCTGATTGGGGGGAGTGGGGGGGGGGCGCACTTTGATAAACCATTGACTTGGTCTTTAAGGTCCCAAGGTGTTTGCAATCCATTCAGAAACTAGACCATAACACATTAAAAAATACCAAGCAACACAAAGGTCGCATAAGGGGCCCAAATAAGCTACAGTGTGTATGATGGAAGTGCAGTGGTGAGAAAAAACTGTGGGCTGGCAGGATTTGAGCTAATTCCCAAGTTTGGGTAGAATTAAGATCATCAGAGTGGAAGATAGAGAGCATTCTCGATGGGCAAACGAATCAACTCAGTGGTTAGAGCCAGAACTGGAGAGGTAGGTAGGGACCCGTTTGTGAAGGGCTTTCGAGGACATCCCTTCCTTTAAGGAGTTCAGGTTTTATGCAGCAGGTACTATTTCTCCCATTCACACGTTATCTCCGCGGGCATGCGGACAAAAAATATTTAGCTCCGGATTACTGCAAATATTTAACCGTCCGAAAGTACTGTTGGGTGGAGCGGAGGGAGGAGAGGAGAGGTTTTAGTGCATCCCTGGTGTTTGATAAGACGACGATTTAGATTGGGAGGTGGGTTATGTGCTATGAGGAGTCAGTGTATTTTTTCCTAGATTGCAGGTTGGGAAAGCCGGCAACTTTTGGATGTATCCTGAAATCTTAAGTAAAATTTGTTTGGGTTTCCATTTAGGCTGCTGGCAGCAATCGGAAACATCTTGGACGGCTGGGGCCACACTGGCTCTCGTCCCGCAGAGGGTCCGCAGTGGGCGAGACCTTCACCTGGAGTCCAGTGCTTTTCCATCCTCAAGGTGCACGCCGAGTCATGGCCAGGAGCCCGCGTTAGATGCAGACGCCCATGCAGCAGGCCTGCACAGCCGAGAAGTCCCCGCTGGATGCTGATGCTGCGGTGCACCCTGCAGCAAGGGGTTGCAGGGCATGCAGAGCGCCTTGGAGGGAGAGGGGCCGATGGAGCATCTCCCCTTAAAGAAAAAGGGCGCATCCGTCCTTACAGGAAGGCTCATCTCCTGTCCCCCTGCGTGTGGGGGCAAAGCGGAAGAAGGCGGCCTGGGCAGAGCTGGGACGGTGGCATCGGGGCAGGGCAGGCGCGCCCAGGTGTGTCCAGGTGATGGGAGGCCCGGCCGGCTCGCGCGCGATCGGCGGTCTTTCGGGCCTCGGCGGCTCCCATCGCGGCCCCCGGGGCCAAGGGAGACTGCGCGGGCCGCAGCCGCTCCATCGGCGGCGTGGCGGGCGGCGGGCGGAGGCTTACCTCGCCGGTCCGGCGCTCCGGCTCCCGGAAGCGGAAAAGGAGCGCGGCCCGGCCTCGGCGGCGGCGCCGGAGGAGGAGGAGGAGCAGGAGCAGCAGGAGGAGGAGGAGCTGGAAGAGCGGCGGCGCCCGCGCGCACCGGCGGCGAGAGGAGAGCAGCCGGCGCCGGTGAGTGTGTGCGGGCGCGAGGCCGACGCGCCCCGCCTTCCCCGACCCCCGCGCCCGCTCCGGGCGCCGCCGCCGCCGCCGCCCTCCCCCGCGCGCGCCCGCCGCGCCCGGCGCCCCGCACCTGCGCCCACGCCGCGAGCCGGGGGTCCTGCGCCCCGCGCGCCCGGCCGGGCCTGCCAGGGAGCCTCTGCAGCCCGCGCCGCGCCCGCCGCCCGCGCCGGTGCTGGGGAGGGTTCCTGCTCCAGCCCAGGGCATTGGGGTAGGTGTTCATTGTTATTACCGTCATGATTTCATGTATCGAGGCTCTGCCCCGAGTTTCCCGCTTAGGAGCTACTTGTCCCCCCCATGTCCACCCCCCTCTCCACCCCCCGTGTCCCCGGGGTCGCCGGTCTCAGGTGCCGGCTGCCGCGGCCTTTCATTCATTCCCAGGCCGCGGGGGCCGGGCTGCGGGGCCCCGACTGCGGGGCCCGCGGAGCAGGAAGAGTTGGCTCCGGGGTTGGCCCGCCCCCTGCCCGGCTCCGGGAGTGGTTTTTGGAGAGAATGGCTGTGGATGGCGGCCGCTTGCACTTGTCGCCTCTCACTTTCATAGGTCTGGCTCTCAACTGGAGAGTCCATTTAAAGTTGTGGTCTTTCTCAGGCTATATTTGGGTCACGGTTTACGATCCCGTGTGAGCCAGGGGAGGAGGATGTCTGTGTCTCTAGGGCTGAGAGAACCTGACCGGTTATTACTCGAAAATATTGCAATATAGTCGCTCATAAAAGTCCAGGAAGGGGAGGGGGGAGAACAAAATCAAGGTCATTGTGGGCGGGTCATTCATAAATCATAGTGCAAAGTTAGTCTGAAGTAAAGAGGACTCGGGCTCATTAAGGGTAAATTAAAAACCTGTCAGTTGGATCCTCAGCTTCCTTTGCCAATCTGTGTGCGTAAAAAGAAATTTACTACCTTCCCTGTGACGTTAATAATAGCATTAATAATAACAATCGTGTGGTATGTGCCATCCCAGGAGTAAAGTGAGTTCGATGTAATATCTCGTTAAATTCTTCCAACTTTACCGATTTTATTTATTTTGAAGATGAAACCTAGAGAGGTGCTTTATTTTGCCGTAATTATGTCTTAAGGGCAAAAAGATTTTTGAGGATGAGATGATGTGAGGAGTCAGAAAGAAAGAACCGCATGGGATTTGGTGTTGTGGAAGGGAAACTAGATTTTAGTCCCAATGCCGTCATGGGCAGGTCAGCGGCCCATGTTGTCTGCTCATCCCTACAGCCAGGAAGCCCGGCTAAATTCTGCAAGGCGTATTGGCTTTTTCATTCTTCCTTGGCATATGTATGTTTGTAAGTAATTTGAGGCCCTTTGACATGTGAAAGGTACATTGAAAACACTTCCTTGAAGAAATATTGGTAAAATCATATCAAATACAAGTAAAACACGTGTAATTCCATACTTTTGGAATAGTGTTTGGAGTAGTGCTCTTCCAGAATTCCTCATTTTGAATATAAAGCAACAGGACTATCTGAGGTACCTTCAAACGGTTGTGATTTCTGTTAAGCTTCGCATACTTTAGAAGCTGTAGTTGGAGTAAATGAAATAGAGCATATTTTGAAGAAATCGGTGATAACTGTGTTACATTGCCTAACTCCGGATTGTTTGATTTAATGAAAGAAATTTGAGCATTTTAAAATGCTTGTGCAGAACCATTAGCCTAATAGGTTCTAAAACAAGCAGTAATCAGTGAATCATAAAAGTGTTACTTGTTTGCCCACTTCCTGATTTCTTTAATTGATGGGGACTGAATCAGAACTTTCAAAAAGAGTGTAGATAAAATAATGCCATGTGTTAGTGAAGAAGTGAATTGAAAAGTCCAGGAATGTCTCCATAGAGCTTTTATTCTGGCATTGTAATTGGGTGTGAGTCAATAACATCTTTTTCAGCTTAGAAGGCCACATGGTAGTGGTGTCAGTATTATCAGGCATAACCGACAAGGCAGAGGAAAAGCTATTTTTATTACCAGAAAGTTGTTCCCTAAGCTCAGTTTTACTTTTATATTAAAGAATGAAGACTATTTATTTAGTAAACTATTAGGGCTCAGATTCAACTTTTCCAGTGCACTGAATATAAATGGCATTTTATCATTTAGTAGAATAATTAGTATAAAGTTGAAAATATTTGAACTGCTTTTGAATCAGTAAGAAATATAGGTGAAACACAAGAGTGGAAAAATACCAGCCTTTCTCATCGTCACAATAGTGATTTTTTGGTTAAGAATCATTGGTAAATTGAGTTAGCTCTAGTTTTATTTAAAAAAAAATATATTTTATTGATTTTTACAGAGAGGAAGGGAGAGGGATAGAGAGTTAGAAACATGGATGAGAGAGAAACATCGATCAGGTGCTTCCTGCACACTCCCTACTGGGGATGTGCCCGCAACCAAGGTGCATGCCCTTGACCAGAATTGAACCTGGGACCCTTCATTCCACAGGCCGATGCTCTATCCACTGAGCCAAACAGGGCATGAGTTAGCTCTGGTTTTAAAAGCCCATCTTCTTAGACATGAAGTAGCACTGCTCACATTTTCACAAAGTCTTCCTGGAGAACTCAGCAATTGAATTTGAATTCGTTAATTATGCATTCCTCATTATCCTCGAAAATCGGGTCCTGAATTTCTCCCATGCTTCGTTCTGTAACTCACCTGCCCTTCTGCTTTTACTGACAGAGGTTGCGTACAGCCTTCAGCTCAGTCTCTCTATTTCCCATCACATCTCTATTTTGGGTTTTCTGCTTGAAGAGACCTCATGCCAACATGTGGAATGCAACCTCCCTACATGCTTATGGTATGATACCAGCTGAAAGGCTGTGCCATCTGAGGTTTTTCATCTCTGAGCAGTAGTTCTCAGACTTCAGGGTTAAGGGAAAGTAGGTAGCTGCCATGGGGTTAAGTGGTACCACCACTTTAATGATGGGGAACCAGAATCATTTTTCATTCTGGAGTTTGTAAGACTAGAAGTAGAACTCATCTTTAAGTTTCCCTTCCTCATTTTTGGAGGTGCTTATCATTTGCAGTTTCTCATTTAATCATGACAATTACCCTGTGAGTTAGTATTTTTATCACCATTTTACAGATGGTTAACTGAATTCTGAAAAGAAACTGAAGCTGAGAGAGCTAATAAGAGGCTGTGTCATAATTGGGATGTGGCTCTCTTTAATATTTATACAAAATTAATTTCCTATTCTATTGAAATAAATTGAATACCAATGTGTTGTTTTTTTAAAAAAATGAATACCTCATTGGCTAATTATTAAAGATAGTTATGCTTGATCCTTTAAGTAGAATTATTTAAGTTGACCAATTTTCAGAGCAGACAAAATCAGAAGTTAAATAGCTGTATAAATTTATGCTTAAAGTTATATAGTTGTAACTGTGTTTTTAAATTTTATTTTAAGCTGCAGTTATAAGTTTATATTTTATATTTTTTTTCCCCTTTTGTTCCTGTGGGTAAATTTTTTTCTTTCTGGGATGCCCTATAACTTGTTGATTGTATTCTTTTAGACCTAGCCATGTTACAAATTTAATTACATTGTATAGTTATGAGAGTTTGGACTATTCTTTGTTATCCCAAAATTTCTTGAATTTTTAAAAGAAGCGTTGCTTTTATGCCACATAGAGGAGATTTGATTCCACAGTGGAGGTGATGTTGTTGAACTAGATGAAATGCCCATCTCATTTTGGATACATTAGCTGCAATGTAGCTCTAACAACTATGAGTATAAAGTAGGATTTTTTCTTGATTTTAAGCCAGTGAGTGACTGCGGTTTGACTCAGGGATGGTTGACCTGTGCTGTTTCCTAATGTTGCCGACAGAAACTGCTGTGCTGAAACATGGGGAAGCCACCAAGGAGTCATAGTCTCCGCAGCGTTGTTGATGTTGGCCATGTTTCAGGACATTGTGATGTGCCACATTGAATTCTGCTTGAGAATTGTTTCTAGAAGATGAATTCATCCATTTTCCAGTAGAGCAGCAGCTCCTTTACTTTCTCATTCCATATTTTGTCTCTTAAGAAACAAAGGTACAGCCGAGGAGACCACTTTAGCTTAGAAAGTTAGAGTAGAAATACATTACCTTTGACAATCTAGCAATCATGGACCATAGAAGAATTGACCCTGGGAGAAAATCGTTCTTTTAAAAAAAGTATCCAAGCAGAAGGGGAATGTAATGATAATGATTTTGATGTATTTTTTTGTATTCTCAGTATGTAATAGTTTCTCATTGCTGTGATGAGCAGTATGCTTCACAAATTCACAACCTGTCCTTTATTTCCTGCCTCAGAGAATGGAACCCCCGTTCACTTAATCCCTCAGCTGAAAACTGGGGAACCATCCTGGCGTGTGCTGTTTGTTTCCAATGGTTCACCAACTCCTATGAGTTTTCCTCATTAAGTTCTTAATTGCCCTTTCCCAACATGCCTGCTGTCTGAACTTTTCCTTCTCCTTCCCTCCCCTCCCCACTTCTCCAGTAAGTTATGACTTTTGGGGTGTTTACCAGGTGCCCTCATTTTTTATGTGGGTAACCAGTAAGCCTATCTTATTTCATTTAGTCAGTCTTGGAGTCCTGTCCACCCACTTAAGTCCATATTCAGTGTTACTCTTCTTTCCAAAGTGCAAGTTCATCATGGCATTCTTCTAAAAACCCTTCAGTGATTTCCACTGTGCTCAGAGTGCAGTCCAAACTCACTGGCAGGGTTTAGCAGTGCTTCTTGCTTTTGGATCATTCTCTGCTTGTCAGTCATGAAATGATTTCATAGTGCATCACAAATAGTAAGGATAATCATGTCATTAAACTTTTTCAGATATGTATTTCAGATATATACTTATATATTTCATGTATTGGTGTGTACTAGTAACATTATGAAATATATTTTTTGGAGTTGATTGTGGTCAAAAGGATAGATGTGTTTTATCCCATTCTTCCATATGCAGTGACTCTTGTCATTTCAGCTTAATTGCATTAAGCCTGCCTTTATACCTTCGCTTATTTGTTCCCTGGTTCAGACTAGCCTCCATTCTTCACTTAGCTAATTCACAGATTTCACTCTCTCCAGAAACCTTTTCCTGATGACAATTTACCACGAGAAATATATTTTGTATTACAACCTGGTACACGTGTAAATGTTCACGTAAGTGAAGAAGGTGCCGGCAACATCCTTCCTCTATGAGATGCTCTTTCCCCATCCCCCTCTGTCTTACCTTATCTTACCTGGCATCGGTCTTGTCTGTTTACTGTTTTCCTCCATTGAGGACAGGGCCTCTCTCTTATATTTATATCCAGGGCCAAAGCACAGTATATAGGCAGTAGATGTTGATTAAATTAATGAAATATTGAATCAGTATGTATTATCTGGAACTCTTTATAGCATTATTATTTAAGCTTGAATTTTAGAAACTATTATGATTGCTTCTCTTAATGGTTTTATTACAGGAGGATAACTTTTTTTCCTTACAACATTTTAAATTAGAGCTTGCTTCTATTTTAAACTCTTAATTTTATGTTTATCAATTGTGTCGGTGGTTCTCAACCTGTGGGTCGCCACCCCTTTGGTGGTCGGATGACCCTTTCACAGGAGTCGCTAAAATACATCCTGCATATCAGATATTTATATTATGATTCATAACAGTAGCAACATTACAGTTATGAAGTAGCAATGAAAATAATTTTATGGTTGGGGGTCACCACGACATGAGGAGCTGTATTAAAGGGTCACGGCATTAGGAAGGTTGAGAACCACTGGATTAGATAGTTCTAACCTCACATTATGATAGACATTACATTGCATTTTGTCTCATCAGTGATCTCAGAATCGATTGTCATTTTGTGATTTGCAGTCAGGAAGCTTGATGAAGCCCAAATGCTGTACACATAATGCTGATTTGATTTTATGGGAACTGAGTGATTTCAAAAGAAAAAACTTCCATGTACAATGGTAATCAAATGAACATTTTGGGGGGGGATGGTGTGGAATCTGAAAGCACAGAATCAGGTGGAGTTGAATCATCTTATTTCTTAATTTAAAATTTTGTAGTTGACATTTTCTCAGATTATTTAGCTGCTTACAATTTTTATCTTTGTGAGAGATATTTGTTAAATCATTAATAGATTTGTTAAATCATTAATAGATTATTATGAAGAACTATTATTGAAGAGAGATCCATTTGTTGGCATGTAAAAAAAAAAAAAAAGAATGAATCAAGATAAAACCTCTAAATGCAAGTACCAGAAAAATTACGACACATCACAGTGAATTTGCAAGTGGTAAGTCTGCATTTAATTTCACATGGGAATATGTTTCTGAATTATGTGGCATTGTATCCTTAATTCTTATATTTAGATACATTTAATAATTGCTCTTTGTGAAAAAAGTAGTTTCCTTATATTTATTTTAAATTATTCACATTAAATTTTAACTAAACATTTTTTTTAGAGGTTAAGAAAATGTTTAGGCTTTTCCATAGAGAAAAATAATCTGTAAGTAATGCAAGTTTCAGAAAAGTCTTTCAGGATTATAAATTTTATATGGCTTTACAGCTGATGCTGATGCTTTGCATTTTTAAAAAATATTAATTTTAAAAGCATTTAAGATAAAGGAAATACATAGTGATAAAGGGAGGCTTAATTTAAACATTTTGTTTGGCAGTCTGTAGTGTCTGCAGCCCATAGGCTATCTTTATTTTTCAGTTGGTGGAAAAGAATTTAGAAGTACATATGTTTACTAATTAACTTAGGAGAACACAAAATACATAAAATGTGAAAGCTTTCCTTCTCACTGCTCAGTCCTTCCTCAGCTAGTGATGGCCACTGTTAACAGTTTTGGAGGTGTGCTCTCTTTCACACTTTTTTCCATTCCATGTACAGAATTTACTCATACTTTGCTTCTAACAGAATCATGTTGTACACAATTTTCTATAACTTGCTTTCTCCTTCAACATTTAATTATAAAAAATCTTAACAGGAGAGTTGAAAGAATTACAGTGTAACATCTGAATACCTGTCACCTACATTCATCACAACTAATATTTTACTGAACTTCATCATGTATTCATCCATCCCTCTGCCCATCTAGCAATCTACTTTAATTTTTTTGGATCCTATTCAAAGTAAATAGCAGCTACCAGTTCCTTTCCTCCTTTTCTTCCCTCCCTCCCCAGTACTTCAGCATACATATTATTAACTAGAGTTCAGTGCTGTTTTACAGGGTTTTTAAAAAGGTAAGTGTATGTACCATGAAATGCAACACTCCTGTGTGTATTTGCAGAGTTTTGACAGTTCATGACCTGTGTATCTCAAAGTTGTATCAAGATAGAGATCTGTATCAGCGCCACAGAAGTTCCCTTATGCCTTTTCCTAGTCTATCTTTTTCTTTACTTACTAATTCCTCTTCTTCTACATGGATATTTAGGTTGTGCCGTACTATTGTGATTTAAAAAGTGCTGTATAGAAAGAACATCCTTGTACAGACCGGTATCTCTACTGAGTATTTTTTAGGCATTACTAGAAATAAAACTGCTGGGTTAGAGAGTTTGACATTTATTGCCAGATTGCCCTTCAAATGATTGTATCAGTTTACATGCTACCAGTGTGTCCTCTTCACTCTGTCCTCTCAACATCGGATGTCATCTGTCTTTCTAGTTGACATGCTACCAGTGTGTCCTTTTCTGTCTGTCCTCTCAACATTGGATGTCATCTGTCTTTCTAAAATTTGTCAATATCAAAGATGAAAAATGTGCCTACTTATTGCACATTTTCCTAATAACTAGTTATTAGTCATTGCGTTTTTCTTCTGTGAATTGCCTCGCTAAGTATTTATTTTGTATGCTTCTTATTAGTCATATATTATTATTTTCCAGGGATGCTTTGTCTTTTAACTTCATTTTTGGGGTGTCTTCGGCTTCAGAACTTTTCCTTCATGTGGTCAAACTTCACAAACTTGGTCTTGTCTGTGAAGCCCTACCTCATTCCAAGATTATAAAACCACTTGCTATTTTCTCCTATTAGTTTTGCTTTCTATTTGGAATAGAAGAGAAAGAGAAATCGCTCTTTCCTGAGGTAACAGGAAAATTTTTATATGGAGCGTGAGATTAAAATTGACCTTGAAGGATGAGTTGAATTTAGAGTAAGCAAAGTGGTGAGAATATTTCAGATAGGAGAAATGGGAGATGGAATACGTCCTCCATATTCATGGAGCAGTAATAAGACCTGGCTGAGGGGAAGAGTGGCTAACCCTATAAGCTTAGACACATATATTTGACTATATTTCTTATAAATTATATTGGCTAACTTTTATCATTTTCTAAAAACAGAAAAGGAAAAAAAAAGGAAAGGTGGTTTCCTACCAGTAGTTTGAACATTGTAAATATTTATGCAGTCCAGTTTATTAGAGTTGAATTATAGTTTCTCTAAAAAAAGTTTGTGCTGTAGTAATTTACATCATTAATTATGTAGACATAGCACTCAAGTATATTTAGTTACCAATAGCAATCTTTAAACATGTTGAAGTACCAGTATGTCCACTAGTTACATCAAAGTTTAGTTATGAGCTCATCACTTAATATACAAATTAATGTGTTGGGCTCTTTGGCTAATGAAAGTATTTTACAAATGGCACCGGAGCAGCAGCATTGCGTTCGGTTCAGCTGTTGCTTAGGATGTGTAATAGTTTCTGTTCAGTCATAAGCCACGCCTGGTTGTCATTAACTGAGTGGAGTGATCCTGCAACTCTGCCAGTTAAGTGTTTCTGGTTATAATCTGATTTGGAGCTCTTGGGAGACTACTGTTTTCTTCTCTACAATCCAGTTGTAAGGGTTATGTGGCACTAATTTTCACTAATCAGGTATTTAAAAAATATTCAACATATTATTTGTTTACTCTTTTATTTTTTTAAATCTCTTGCTCACTTTTCCTTGAGCTTGCTTGTTCTTTTAGAGTTTGTTAACTTGTATGTTTACATCCAGGAAAATAGATACATTGTACCTATACTTTTTACTGTCTGATATTTTCTGTTGTGAGGAATCGCTCTTTTCTAGTGATAAAAAATTTGTTCTCTGGTAGAGGAGAATAAAAATAAAGTTAAAAAAATGAATGAGAATTATATAATTTTGTTGCTCAGTTTGTAGGCTTGTTTGCTCTTCTGTGTCTGCTATTAATAAATCTGAAAATAAGTTATTAAATTATTCTGTACAATTATTGTAATTCATTGTTGTTTAGTCCTGAATGGAGCTGAAACATTTAGAGAAGTTACATGAAGTTAATAATATTGAATGTGTTGAGAGAGCCTTCTGCCATTTCTTTTAGCACTTGATGGTTGGCAAGACTAAATGTAAACTTTTATTTTTCATATTTTTTAGTGTTTCTCTTTTTAGCTTTGGTAGATAGCTTATCAGTTTTACTTGAGCATCTTTAGTTTTAAAATGATACCTGGTAAGTTAAATAGCATGTTTTATCCTCTCTGACTTTTCTCGCTTAAATGATACTGATAGGTATTTTAATGTTCTAATTAAAAGGTATTGAAGTTCAACTTTCACTTTTTTAAAGACCTAGGCACTATTCATATTTTAGATTTCATATATAAGGACAATACCTGATTTCATAAATTGAGTGGTGATGCATTTGAGTTCCCTCCTTATTTTTTGCTGCCCCAATATTTGTAGCTTCTAGGAATGATAGCATAGGGGTGTTCTTTTAAAATTAAGTAATCCTTAATCTTTTTTTTTCTTTGTTCTGATAGCTTTAAAGAACATTGTCAAGGCCTCTCAGAGTTGGCACCCTGTGGCTCTTCCACTGATAATAAATTATTCTAAGAATTAAGTAGTAATCTGGGATGTAAACTGAAAATCTGGGAGTCATCATTGACTTTCCCCCTGTGACCCCTAATGTCCTGTCAATTAGTAAAATTACTGGTTTGATTCTAACTATTTCTTCAATTGATTTCTTTTCCAACTGATCTTTCATCTTCCTCACCAGAGTATCAATAATTTATTTTAAAGTATAAATCTCATTATGTTAACTCTCTGCTTCAGTAGCTTTCCAATGCCTAAGAATGACGTTTTAATATTCTTTAAAAAACAAAATGTTTTTATTGGATTTAGAGAGAGAGGAAAGGGAGGGAGGGAGAGAGAGATAGATAGACAGACAGAGATGGAGACATCTATACAAGAGAGAAACATAGATCAGCTGCCTCCTGCACATCCTCTACTGGGGATCCTCGAAACGCGGCCTTGTGTTCCTGACCAACTGAGCCACGCCTTCCAGGAATGAAGTCTTAATATTTTAACATGCATCTTTTTTAAAAAATATATATTTTATTGATTTTTTTACAGAGAAGAAGGGAGAGGGAAAGAGAGTTAGAAACATCGATGAGAGAGAAACATCTATCAGCTGCCTCCTGCACACCTCCTACGGGAGATGTGTCTGCAACCAAGGTACATGCCCTTGACCGGAATCGAACCTGAGACCTTTCAGTCCGCAGGCCGACACTCTGCCTACTGAGTCAAACCGGTCAGGGCTTAACATGGCATCTTTATGTCCTTCTTGATATAGCCTCGTCTCACCACTGACTCTCCACTGGAAGATTTGTGATTTACGATGGCAATTTGTAGTATCTCCTACAACTTTTACCCATGTATACCTCTTGCTCTTCCTTCTGTTTACAGTATTGTCACTTTTCTTTACTAGAATAACTTACTCATCTTGTAATACTGAACTCAGGTCTCACCCCCCCATAGGAAGTCTTGCCCTGATTTAATTAGTCCTCGTCTTTTGTGCCTCTAGGAACAATTTGTCCACATCTCTGGAACTTACCATATTATATTAAAGCCATTTAATGACTCTCTTGTCCATTAGACTGCTAATTGCTTTAAGAAAAGGCCATGTCTTATTCATTACTGTGTCTGCACAGGTAACTGCTGTATAGTGGAGGCTCAATGAGCATTTGTTGAATTGAGTTCAACTCATTGCTGTAACAGTGGAGTCTTAGTGAAGCTCCTCAGTTAGTGGGTCCTAGATACCACTCCACTGTGTCATATGCAACTGGGGAACATTTTTAACATTTTGCTGGTTTTTGAGCTTTACTTTGTAAAGAATTATGATTCAGTAGCTCTGGATTTGGGTCTGGGAATAGTATTTTTAAAAATCTCAGTTGGTTCTGGTTGACAAACCATCATCATAGTGTATTAATGTATTATGTCATTGTATTTTATATTATAATTTATTATTTAAGCTTATAAATTACATCTAAAGAATGGATTTTTAAAGTAATTTTCTTTTTTTAACATAGGTATAGAATATCTTAACTTTAAGAGGCTCATTATTTTATTAACACTCAACTGAAAAAGGCCTTGATAGTAATAAGATTAATTAGTTTCCATTCAACAAATTTAATTATTTTGGCAATTTGTAATTGCTTTTCCCTTTTTATTATAGCTTTTCAAAATGATTTGTAAGCATTGTACTGTGGTTTAAAATGAAACTGAAGTGTCCAGCTCAGTGAAGTTTTACATATGTACATACCCGTGAAACCTATCCAAAAGAGATAGGACATTTCTAGTCCTGCTAAGGTTCCCTCATGTTCCTCTCCAGTTAAACAACCTTCCCACCACAAACTTACGGCTATTTCGACTTGGATGATCATCAGTTAGTCTTACGATTAAAACTACTAAAAAAAATACATATAAATATATATCTTTTGGTGGATATGTGTACTCATTTCATTTGGGTTTATACATGGAATTTCTGGGTTAGGGACAGACTTGTGTTTAACTTCAGAAGTTAGTGCCAAATTATATTCTATGATAGCAATTCATAAAGAAAATCAAATTATTTGAAGTTTATGGTGAAATTTGAATATCCTGAAACTTTTTTTTCTTTTTCAAAGCATTTTATTTTGTCAAAAATATGCAAAGACAAGTCATCAAGTATTATGTTATAGATATACTAGTAAGTAACTTTTCTCTTCTTTCTCCATAGGATTGTCTTTCCTGTGGGTTGGCAGGCAGTTGTAGGACTGCAAAATGGGTCTCCGGATTCACTTTGTTGTTGACCCACATGGTTGGTGCTGCATGGGTTTGATTGTCTTTGTCTGGTTATACAATATTGTTATAATTCCCAAAATTGTCCTCTTTCCTCACTATGAAGAAGGACATATTCCAGGCATATTAATAATAAGTAAGTTTCTAGGTCTTTATTTCTTTATATAATTAAAGATTTTCTTCATTGTGAATGTTTTTGGAATGTAGTGCTACTATATTAATCCTCCTTTTAATATTAGTGCTGTTAATACTACTTACTGAATTATGGAAATTTAAAAAAATAATTTCCTTTCTATACTATTTTGCAGGGCTAAATGGGTTAGATATCTAACTCTACAAAATCTATAAAGATCATTTTATTAAAAAAAGATACAATTGTGTCAGTTTGTGTATTTTTAATATTTCTGTTATGTACTTAATGAAAATGTATGAAGAGTTGAAGAATGAAGATGGTATACATTAATGAGAACTAAATTTTTTGTGATACAGATGTTCATTATAACACTTTGATAGTTATTTTCTGCTATAGTTCATTGGTGATGGCTTGCTTATGATTAAATTTGAAATGACGGATTTTACCTGTACATGGCATTTACAGTTTCCATATACAGTATGTCATTTTGACTTCACAAGAGCTGTGAGAACTGTGGTTTCTGATATATAAATGATAAATTGACCAGTGCCATGCCGTTCGCCCTGGAGTTAACACTTGGCCTAAATTTCCTATTGCAGGTGCAGTGCCCTCTCCTGTACCCCATCCTCAAAAAATGCCTGTTTGTTTATTCATTTAAAGGTTGAATTACGATGAATGAATCTTTTTTCTCTTACTGTTACTTTATCTAGTTTTTCATTTTTAAAATGTTTCTAGATTCCTTATTTTCAAATGAAATATCTTAAAATCTATTGAAAGGAACAATTGAACATCACTAATTCAAAGTAATTTTGAGGGTAGCCAGTTAAGAATTAGTGAAAAAGTTTAATTGTAGGATAGGCTTAAAAATGCTGCTTTAATTTTTTTCATATATAATACATGTACTTAATAGGGAGCCCATTCATTTATACCGTTGTTTACTGAGAATCCTAATAAAAGCGTAATATTAAAATTAACCGTTTCTTCGGGACGCCTAATCCATACCCACCAGCCAATCAGAGCGACTGTATGCAAATTAACCCAGCCAAAATGGAGGCCGCCACTCACAGACCTAAGTAAATGGCAGCTTCCATTGCAGCAGGACTGAAACTGAAACTGCGGCCCGCTCCGCTTATCCTGGCTCAAGGCAAACCATGTTTGCAACAAAATATCAATCATAGAATCCTCAGGAGCTGAAGGAAACAGCAGGCCTGGCCTGACTACTAAGAGTAACATTGTCTCATTATAGAAGCCTTGAGCTGAAGCAGAGAGGAGGTTTTGTTACTAGGCCTCAGCTTAAAGGAACAGTGCATCAATTATAGAAGATAAACCCCAGAAACCTGTTTCCAGCCAGCCTTGCTGGGACATTGGGTCAATGGAGCTGTGGTCAGCCTGAAAGCGCCCCTGAGCCTGTCACCCACGCTGGCCACAACCCAGTGGGGTGAGGGATGTTACTGGGGGGCTTGGCCAGCCTGCAAACAGCCATCAGCCCCTCACCCAGGCTGGCCAGGTATCCCAGTAGAGACCCAAAACCTGAAGGGACTGTGGCCAGCCTGCAAACAGCCATCAGCCCCTCACCCAGGCTGGCCAGGTACCCCAGTAGGGACTCAAAACCTGAAGGGACTGTGGGCAGCCTGCAGATAGCCCTCAGCCCCTCACCCAGGCTAGCCACACCCCTATGGGGTCAGGGTTCCCACTGGGGGGCTTGGCCAGCCTGCAAACAGCCATCAGCCCCTCACCCAGGCTGGTCAGGCACGCCAGCAGGTGCACATCCCCAGAGGGGTCCCAGACTGTGAGAAGGCACAGGCCGGGCTGAGGGACCTCCCGACTGCACAAATTTTTGTGCACCAAGCCCCTACTCTCTAATAATAAAGAATATGATTTACAACAAATTTATTAGTTATTATGCAAAGTAACATTTAAAAGTGGTATACTTAAGATAGTTGGTGAATCAAGTGAATTAATCATTTAATTTTCCCATCTTTCGAAAATTATTTATCTGGATGGTATTAATTAAAACACGCAGTTAAACTTTAAATATGCTTGTTGATAAAAATGTTTCTAAGGGTAAGTGACTAATTTTCTTTCTTTCCCTTTGCCCTTCCCCTACCCTTTTCTTTTCCTTTTCCCTTTCCTTCTAGTATTCTATGGCATTGCCATATTTTGTCTGGTTGCCTTAGTAAGGGCCTCAATAACTGATCCAGGAAGACTCCCTGAAAACCCTAAGATCCCACATGGAGGTATGGTGCTCTTCAGATTTATCAGTTTTTCTATTCCAGAATGACTCTTTTTATTAATGTGTTTATTGCCTTTAGTATGCATTAGTTATACATGACATCTATTACAACTTGCAAGTTTTTTCACATGTTTCCTTTCTAGAGTTCTCTATTTAAAATGCAAATCCCAGCTGCCTCCTCATACCCCGCTCCTTGACTCTCTTTCAGTTTGTGTATTGGTTTGTCTCTCCTCCCACCCTAGATCTGTACGACCTCCGAGAGGGTGAAGATTCATTGTTTCGTTTTCTTTATTGTTCAGTGTTGTATCATCACTGCCTAGAACAGTCTCTGTCACTTAGTAAATACTGGGTAAATGTTGAGTAGTATGTAATTATTTGAGAAATTACATTTTTACTTCATAAAATGTTTATGAGAAATTTCATGTTTAAAAAAAATATTGGCAACTATTGGCAAAAATATTGGCAAAAATTTTAAAAAGTTGTTTTTAAGTGAATACCAAGCAGATTAATATCTGTGGGCCTAATTGAATCAGGAAACCACTTTGTTACCTTTAGCTCATAGACTATAGCCACGGAGGACACCATATTGCTGACTCTTTGTATATCTGCATTATATCTGGTCCCAATGACATTTGGCCAGTTTTTCTTCACTAAGTTCAGAAGATTTCCATTTTGTCCAATCAAAAAAAAAATACATTAGTTTATCAGGTTTTAATGTTTTCAAAATCTCTTGATATCTGTCTCATGTCATATAATCCTAAGGGTAATTGTATGAGGTAAGTAGCCTGCATGATCAGGAGCATAGATTATGCTTTATAGGTCACATGGCAGAATATTAAAGAACAGATTTGAGGCACAAATCCTTGTTCCACCAGCTTTTACTATGGCTTTAAATATAGATTTTTTAAAAAATCGTGACCTCCTGGTTCAGAGGTTGATGCTTAACCATTGAGCCAGGCCATCTGGGCCCCAGAATTTGATTTTACAAGCTTTTCCGAATGCAGATAAAATAGTGAAGTGAAATAATTAAATGTCTATTTATATTATTCAAATTATTCACACATGTCAGAAATATAGAAATATTACTTTTGTCACTTTCAGGTTTCATGAAATGATTTTATTCAATCTCAACTTTTTAAAATAGCTTTATTGAGTATAATTCTTATGCAATATAATTTATCCATTTAAATTATACTCTTTAGTGGCTTTTAGTGTATTCACAGAGTTATGCAACTGTCACCACAATCAATCTTACAGCATTTCATCATCAAGCTGTTTCTTAACTAGTAATTTTGACTTTAGTGTTTTTTGTCATTACTAGAGCTACTTTTTGACATATGGTTAGAGAACAAAGTCTTTCTAAGTTTTAAAAAATATATCATGTTTTAAATTTGTCTAATATTGTCCCTTGAAATTTAACCCACGCTGTTAATGCTGAGGGTCATGTATTCACTCATAGTTTTGCCTTTTTCCTCCCTCTTATATTGTTTTATTTTATTATTGTTACTATTTTTGTTAATCCTCACTTGAGGATATTTTTTTCTATTGATATTTAGATAGAGTGGAAGGGACGGGGAAGAGAGAGAGAGAAACATTGAAGTGAGAGAAATACTTCGGTTGGTTGCCTCCTGCATGTACCAAGCTGGGGCCAGGGATCAAACCTGCAATGCAGGTATGTGCCCTAGACCAGAAATCAAACCCATGACCCTTTGATGTGCGGCCGGTGCTTTAACCACAGGACAACACCAACCAAGGCTTATATTGCTTTTTCTATTTTTTAAAAAAAATAGATTTTATTGATTTTTTACAGAGAGGAAGGGAGAGGGATAGAGAGAGAAACATCGATCAGCTGCCTCCTGCACACCTCCCACTGGGAATGTGCCTGCAACCAAGGTACATGCCCTTGACCGGAATCGAACCTGGGATCCTTCAGTCCATAGGCCAACGCCCTATCCACTGAGCCAAACCAGTTAGGGCTGCTTTCTCTATTTTAAATTTTTATTTTTAATCCTCACACGAGGATATGCTTTATTACTTTTTAGGAAGAGCAGAAGGGAGAAAGAGAACTATTGATATGAGAGAGAAACATCAATCAGTTTCCTCCCATAGGTATCCTAACTAGGGATGGAACCCGAAACCTAGGCATGTACCCTGACTAGGAGTAGAACCTGCAACCTTTGTCGCATTGGACAATGCTCCAGCCAACTGAGCCACCTGGCCAGGGCTTACGTTGCTTTTTTTTTTTTTTTTTAATATATTTTATTAATTTTTTACAGAGAGGAAGGGAGAAGGATAGATAGTTAGAAACATTGATGAGGGAGAAATATCCATCAGCTGCCTCCTGCACACCTCCCACTGGGGATGTGCCCACAACCAAGGTCCATGCCCTTGACTGGAATCGAACCTGGGACCCTTCAGTCCGCAGGCCGACGCTCTGTCCACTGAGCCAAACCGGTTAGGGCTTATGTTACTTTTTAAAGGTAATCTGTAGGAGACTTACTAACATTGATTTCCTACATGGGCAACCATTTATGTCAGGAAACCACTATTAAGACCCAAACCTTGATTTTGGTAGTTTTAAATTAAATTTCCCCCCCAAACATTACTTTGTGATTTGAAATGCAATCATTGAGAGTGTGC
Organism: Murina feae; assembly: GCA_004026665.1. Lineage (NCBI taxonomy): Eukaryota > Metazoa > Chordata > Mammalia > Chiroptera > Vespertilionidae > Murina > Murina feae. The sequence goes on from PVJC01003324.1 coordinate 43,620, forward strand.
CCCTTAATTTGAGTCTTTTAAAAGACTGAAACAGAAGGTGCTTCCCTCCTTTCTGAGGGATAAACAAAACAACATAAAACCTTGTTTTATATTCATTCATGTATTTACAGCATTAGTAAGGATGCATTTTAAACAGTGTTATGCTCACCTGGAAAACTGCTGGATATTCTACTGAGATCTTCCCATGGGCCTCCCCCCAAATCTTCACGTGTGCTCTTCCTCGGGGGCATGCCCTTGCCTTTCCCTTTCTTTTCCCTTTTCCCGCGCCCTGTCCCAGGCCCATTACCATTAGCTTCTCACTTCCAAGCTCCAAGGGCCCTTCCAGGTCTTGTTTCCTAAGTCCGTTTCTTCTGGGAATTACCTTTCCTCCTCTGTGATTTACCAAATGAATGTTCTCTTACAAAAAAAGAAAGTGATGCTGTTTACTTACATTAAAATCCTCAGTCATTTGTGGAGTTTATCTTTTTCTCTGATTAGTTTTAGGCTTTGATTTTTCTTTTTAAAAATATATTTGCGAGTTTTTAATTTATTTATAGTTATCATGAATTAGCAATTGGATTTTCTCTCCCATAGGCTTTTATTTTCTATTTTGAGATGGCTCGTACAAAAGTATTGTAGGTAGTTACCAGACATCAGAATATATTGGCCACCACAGTGCTATTTGCAGGTGCATTTACCTGAAGACGGAAAGGGAGAAGACTAAGACATGAGTTACAGATCTGTAGGTTGAAACTATTCTAATAACCTCCTAAACCCATCTGAAAATCTTTTCCAAATCCTCCCCATAAACTTTGCTCAGCGAACTCGTTAATATGAAAAAATAAAATGGTTTGAGGGTTGGGAATGCAATCTCTTTCTCTCTAATGAGATTATAGGATTGATTTTGATTTGTTAATCCAGGAAACTAGAATTCACCATTATTCCTTTTTTAGAGCCTTTAGATAACAAAATTTCTAGAAATTTGTTTAAATAAAATTTTGTTTTAATATAATTTGGTGGTATTTTAAGGATTTGTCATTGAATTTTACTTATAGCAATATCTCCCAAACTCAAATACATTGTTTCCTGTCTTTTAGTTTGACTAATAGCAGTGTCTTATTTTTTTTATAGTATTTAAAATTAGAAACAAAATCAGACATACATAGAACAGAGCAACAGCATTTATGTGAAACACATTTACTAGTATACTGGAGACTAGAGGAAAAATTCCTTAGACATATATATTGAAGACTTTTTGTAAAATCTCTAAACAAGTGGTGCTAACTTTCAACATTACTCATTTACCTTCATTAAATGGATTCTAATTTCTTTCTCTAGAAAGGGAGTTCTGGGAATTATGTAACAAGTGTAATTTGATGAGACCAAAGCGTTCCCATCACTGCAGCCGCTGCGGCCACTGTGTTAGGAGAATGGATCATCACTGTCCATGGTAAGAAATGAGTAATTCCCTTTTAGAAAAAACGAGTAAAACTAAACTGTGGTACTTCGCAGGTTTAAACAAAAGTACATGAAGGTGATGTAGTTTAAGGACACTGTTTAATAAGTATACATTTTTGATATGGTTCTATGAATTCCCCAAATCATTTTTTCCCCACGGAGATCCCATCTTTTCTAACAAGGAAATACTCAAGTAGAAAGCTAAGAATTAACATGGAGCCAAATATACAAAGGACTAAGGTGGTTACGTTAACTGAGGCATGTATGTAAAACATTTTGTAAGTCTCAGTGTCTGAGACTTAGAAAGTGCTTAAATAGTAACTCTTATTGTTTCTGTCTGTAATAAGCCATATACATCCCATTCTGTTTGTTTGAATAATACATTTTAGGGACCCTCTCTCTTTAAGCCTTTTCAGTATTACGTGTTTTAGATATTGACATTACCTCCATGCTGGATATGTGTAAGTGGAAATCAGCTGATTCTACAGAACAGCCAACATTTTTGGTCAATAGGGGGCTCTCTTGTAATATTTAAAGAAAATGTTTAGTTGAAAAATAGAATTTTTAAAACAAATGCTGTGAGAATTCGGCATTGTATCTCATTTCAAAGCTGTCACAAAAATCCGTGAACAAAGATATTGTATTTAAATGTTTTTCTAGCATGGGATATCTGTATAAATATTTTAACTGGTATAGTGTAGCACACTATAAACATCTGTGTATATCTATGTTTATCTTTGTACCTACATGCATGCATATATACAGAGTTAACTGTATAGCAGACTTGTTAAATTTATGACTGCTTATATCTACTAGTAAAGTTGACTCGAGGGAAGAGTTTAGCTTTGTCTAGTAATGGTAATCAATTTAGAGTTTCCCTTATTTTTTAATAACTCATTTTGATAGCACAAGTTATTAGCAAGGTTTTAGTGGAAATTTAGGTTTTACTATAAACTGATTATTTAAGTAAATAAAAAGCACTTTTAGATAAAAGCACTTTGTTGCTATATATGTTTCATCAATAAGATAGTATAGTTTATAATACAGTTGGTCTTTAAAAATGTGCCTAGAATTTATACAAGTTAATCTGCAGGTGTTTTCTACAATTCAGTGATCTCTTTATAATGATAATAGTAATAGATTAATAAAAGCTAGGTAAACTGGTAAGTAGTAATCACACTGAAAAACTTAATTTTATACAATTTTTAGAGCAATGTTTCTGATTAAACATATAATAAATGTTCATGTACAGTTGGATATTGATGCTTCCTTTTAAAATAATGTAATAGTTTAAGAACATAAACAGTACTATAGAGATTAGTGACATTTTTTATTTATCTTTATAGAATAAAGATTAACTCAGTGACAAAGTAAAGTGCAGTTTAGCCTAAACTCAAAGATTGTGATGAGTTCTCTGTTTCCAATTTAGCCAACTTCTTAGAATATTGTGACGGAAGAGTGGAAATAGAAAGAGTTGGAGGACAGGAAAAGAGGGTAGACCAGGGGCATGAATAGATTTAGGGATTTTCATGATTTAATTTCCTAATAGAATGTTGTTGAGATACTCAGAGTGAGGGAAACTATACAGTATAAATTGGAAGAAAAGAGAATTTTTGTTATTTTCAGAAATGGCATTGTTCTAACTGCCTAAAGCTTTAGATTTGGAGGTCGGTTCTCAGGTCACCATAAGATTTCCTCTGTTTCTGAATCTGATCACTTGTTCTATGTAATAATTGTTACCAAGAGAACTCTTATATATAAACTAAGAACCTTAGTGCTTCTTAAAGCTCTCTGGTTAGGAAAAATGCCAGTATCATAGCAGTTGTTCTCAAATTTAGTGGGACAGAAGGATAGGACAAGGATAAGTCATCTTTCAAGCAGCCTCTGTAGAAGAGTGCATACATAAACACCTTTTCATAGCCCTGCTTGTGAGTAACAAAACACAGGACGTTTTCTTATTAGCAAAGAAGGAGCTCTTAAGTCTAAGGAATGCCTTTGCAAGGTTTTCTGTTCAGTTCTATATCTGATTTTAAAAAATACTTTAACAACGCACTTTTAAAACAACAATTTAAGTTAGGAATTGAACCTATTATATAGTTTTTTAAAAACAGTGCCTGTGCTCTAGCGGGTTTGGCTCATTGGATAGAGCATTGGCCCGAGGACTGAAGGGTCCCGGGTTTGATTCCTGACAAGGGCACATGCCCGGCTTGCGGGCTCAATCCCCAGCAGGAAGCAGCCGATCAATGATTCTCATCTTTGATGTTTCTATCTTTCTCTTCCTCTCCCTTCCTCTCTCCAAAATCAATAAAAATATATACCAAAAAACCCCCAAAATATTCTTAAAAAAAAAACACAAAAACAGTGCCAGTATAATATATTGAAATAAAAACATTTGTACAAGGTAACATAGTTCTGAACTAGGGTTTTCTCCTGGAATTGTAAAATATTTTGAAAATTTGGGTACAATAAATTTTGGAACGATAAAACATTTAGCTTGCATTAGCTTTGAAATTTTTTGGCTTATGACATTAATCGTTTTTCCTAGTTATGGTTCATTATTGTGTTGCTGGAAGTGTAGCTCTAAGAATCTGTAAGTAGTTTTGGATATATGTATTTTTAGCAACCAAGGATAACTTCTGAAAGCAAGAAGAACTGTGAATGCTCAGCAGTTATGTCAGAGTGGCAGGATTAAGTTACTGTATTTAACATCATTCAAATTGTTCTCGAAGCTAGAATGCTCCGTAGAAGAGCACTGCTTAGGAGAAGGTTCTTGTTCTCCTCATCGCTGACTCTTCTTGCTTTGGCAAGTGTCTTAGGTTCTAACTGTGCTGCTCTGGCCAGTTTAACTTCTTTGTTCTGTTCTCGCATCTGCTCTTCCTGCCTCACGGGGTGGTTGTGAGTTGAAGAAGGATCATATATTTGGACTTCTTTGTAAAGTACAGAGTGCTTTACAGATATTACATATTTTCCTGTGTACTGTTTGCTTTTAGGTTTGAGTGATGTTAGCCTGTCTCCATGAAGTTACCCACATAGGAAGTTCTTTGTGTTTGTTTTTACCAGTTCTGAAATTAACATCTTATTGAAGTTTAATTTCTTTTTATTTTTTTTCTTCAGGATTAACAATTGTGTTGGTGAAGATAATCATTGGCTTTTTCTGCAATTGTGTTTCTACACTGAACTTCTCACTTGCTATGCACTGATGTTTTCTTTCTGCCACTATTATTACTTTCTTCCACTAAAAAAGCGTAACTTGGTAAGATACGTTTATATTCACTAATGTTAGAGGAGTTATAGCATACAGTTATCAACATGTTTCCTTTATGTTCAGAAGATTGAAAACAAACGCAATAAAAATAAACCTCAAATTATGTATTTTAAGATATATTGGGATTGAGAAAGTAGACCCTAATTGGACATTACCTTTTAACCACATCTGTTTATGATTATTAGTGTTGAATGACTTTCTTTAAAAAGCAATGTAATAATAGATTGTTTGATATACAGTATATGTTTTGGTTTAAAATATCTGCAGTTATGAGAAACAAAGTGGAAAATGTTAACTACTTGTTTCTTTTCAGGAATAAAAATAGACTTTAATATTTTAAAGTTTTTCAAAGGAACTTTAAATTATCAAGAAAAAAAACTTTTCCTCCTAACTTTGAATAATCTAATCTAATAAAAGAGTAATATGCAAATTGACCCTCACTCCATCACACCCACCAGCCACGCCCACCAGCCAATCAGGAGCAAATATGCAAATTAACCCAGCCAAGATGGCGGCGGCCATGGGGCTGGAGTTGCCCCGGGCAGTGGAGGAAGCCAGGGCCCTGAGCTCTACTACTCAAGGCTACAAACTTTCAATTAATAGAAGATAAACCCCAGATACCTGCCGGCTGGGACCTTGGGTTGCCAGGGGGAATCCAGGCTTTGAGCGGTGGACCAAGGCAACAAAGTTTCAATTATAGAAGTTGAATAAATTCCGGATACCTGCTTCCTGCCAGGCACCCCAATAGGGACCCGAACCCTGAAGGGGCTGTGGGCAGTCTGAAACGGCCCTCTGCCCCTCACCCAAACTGGCCAGGCATGCCAGCAGGTGGACATCCCCCAAGGGGTCCCAGACTGCGAGAGGGCACAGGCTGGGCTGAGGGACCCCCCCGAGTGCACAAAAAATTTTTGTGCACTGGGTCTCTAGTATATAATATAATAATAATAATAATAATTTGTAGGATGCTTCAAAAAGTTATTGTATGTATCATTTGAAGAAAGGCAGTACTTTTCTTGCTTTGTTGAAGAAATACAACAGATGTTAATAATACTTGCCCAAAATGGTGATGGTAGTGGAGGTATTGGCAATAGCAGCAACTAGGAGTTTTAAGTCCTTGACTATATATCAACATTATGCTATGGCTTGTCATTTTAGTTCTCACTCTAATACTCATAACCATCATTTGAGGTGAGTACAATTTTTGCCCACTTTCATAGATGAGGAAGTAGAGTAACAGACTTTTAATTGATAGTTGTTAAAGGCACAAAGCTAAGAAGTGATTATTCAACTGGTTTTATTTGGAGAGCTGGGATTTGAACCTGATCTTGTGTTTTCTGAATCTTACCTTGTGTGCTTTCTTATAGAGCTGGTTTTTGACTCTCCTATTGTACGTCATTTAGACTTTGTGTTTTTAAAATAACCATATGTGTGTGTATGTGTGTGTGTGTATAAGAGAGAGAGAAAGAAAGAGAGAGAGAGTGCATGTGCGTGCACAGGTAAAAATATTGATAGGAAGTTATTCTTTCTCATTTATATTTAAATCTTTTATATTAAAAATAACAAGTTCAGTGTGGTACACATAATTAAATTTTGAAATAAGGGAGAGGTCTTGAAGTTTTATCTTGTACACATTTCATGTATTTAAAAGGACATTTGTTACTATTTCTGGGCTGTGATGAATAAATATAGATTATTAAATATAGATTGAGCAATTGAAATTATATATAAGTAACTGAAAAAAGTTCAATATGGGAACTTTAAATACTGATATTTTCACACTAAGTATTTTGTCTATGCCAATACTATATATAGTTTTAGGAATATTTCATCTTAATTTGTAGAATAATTTCTGATATAATTGGTACTGTATTTAGACTTTGTAAAAGATTTGTGCATAGTTTCCCAAGAGTAACCTGTTTCAAATGAGCCTAATACAGAAAGCATTAAAATACAATTGCCCAGTAAGATTAAGGCTGTAATTTTTTAACAGTGAGAGAGAAAATTTGTTGCTGTTAATGAAAAGCTAATAGAAATTCTCTAGGAGGGAATGCATTGTATTATCTTGGAGGAATTGGCAAACTATGGACCTTGGATTAAATTACACCCTCTACCTATTTTTTTTAAAAAAAATGTTTATTTTATTGATTTTAGAAAGGGAGGGAGAAGAGCAAGAAAGGGAGAAGATGGTAGGGAGGCAGAGAGTGAGAAACATTGATCATTTACCGCCTGCATGCACCATGACCAGGATTAAACCCACAACCTGGTATGTGCCCTGATCTGGAATCAACCCATGACCTTTTGGTATACCGCACAATGCTCCAACCAGCTGAGCTCAAACTGGCCAGGGCAACTGTCTGGATCTTTATACTGAGTTTACCAACCCCTCATAGTGGAATGATCTTGGCTTTGTAAACAGATATACCTAGGATCAATGCCTAGCATTTCTTATTATATGTATAATCTTTGACACATCATTTAATCTTCCTGAAATTGCAATGTGTTTTTTTTCTGAAAAATGTAAATAATTCTGAGATTAAGTAAAATAACACATGTAAAAGTACCTTGTATATAATATACATTTAATTTATGTTACATTTGATTTTGGTGAAAGCTCTCAGAAGGAAGGAACAATTTATCTTTGGCTTATTTTTAGACTGTTTAAAAACATTACTGGGAAATTTACTTTAGACTAAAGAAATTCCAATACCAAATAATAATAGAGTGGTAATACTCAATTGAAGGATTAGACATTTGAAATTACAAAATATAATTTTCTCTCCAAATGAAAGGTAGAAACTCTGGAAAAATTATTACTACCAATTCACATTTTTAATGGAAAACTAATTATAGATGATAATATTTGAGTACTTAGAAATATATATCTGTTTACCTTCATTTTGGATGTTGATAGAAGTTAGCAGCATAGTAAAAGTTTATTAAGAAATTAGAAATCTAGGAGGAAAAGATAAAAATGAGTATAAGTTGGGTTTTGAAAATTCAAATCAGCTTTTCCTTAAAGCAATCAATTATAGAAGCAATACAGGTGACTTTTAATTTTAAGAAATCATAAGAACGTTAACTAATAGGCTTATCCAATAGAAATCAAATAATTAGCTAGCTCATATTAGTTGTAGTAAGTGTCTTAAGTAATAAGCAATAAGTTATAAATAGTTCTAGATACTCGACAGAGATATTCTAGTAGTGTTGAGCAGGAATTGTTCTCTAGACCAAGTATCCTTACTGTGTTAAATAGGGTGCTTTCATAATCACCTTCATGTTAGACATAATGAAATTGAAACTCAAAGAGGTTATGTTATGACATTTCCAAAGTTATATTGAAGAATTTAGTATGTTTTAACCTTGTTTATGATATACTAGAGCCCCGGTGCACAAAAATTTTGTGCACTCAGGGGGGTCCCTCAGCCCAGCCTGTGCCCTCTTGTAGTCTGGGACCCCTGGGGGATGTCCACCTGCTGGCGTGCCTGGCTAGCCTGAGTAAGGGGCTGATGGCTGTTTGCAGGCTGGCCAAGCCCCCCCAATGGAGACCCTTACCCCATGGGGGTGTGGTCAGCTTGGGTGAGGGGCTGAGGGCCGTTTTCAGGCTGCCCACAGCTCCCATTGACCCAAGGTCCAGAGAGGCTGACTGGAATCAGGTTTCTGGGGTTTATTCATCTTCTATAATTGAAATTTTGTTGCTTTGAGTGGAGGCTAGTCAGACAACAAAGCCTCCTGTTTGCTTTAGCTGCATGGCTTCTATAATTGAAACACTGTTGCCTTGAGTAGAGGCCCAGCCGGCCTAGGCAGGCAGTTCCAACGGAAGCCTCCTGTTTGCTCTAGCTCCATGGCTGCTGGCCTACATCTTGGCTGGGTTAATTTGCATATCATTGCTCTGATGGGCTGGTGGGCGTGGCTTGGCTGCTGAGCGTGGCTTAGGTGTCTCAGCGTGATGGTTAATTTGCATATTACTCTTTTATTAGATTAGATTCTCTGAATCATGAAGTGATTCATATATTATCAAGTTAGATATATGGAGAACTTTACCATATGTTGCCCAATATAAGAAAAGACAGTTTTGTTGAACTAAGTTAAATTCATAAAAATAGAATGTTTATTATAGTTGTTTCTAAATACCTTAGTTTACTAGAGCAAAGCTAAATTCTAGGACCAGAATTGTTATATAACTAGAGTCCTAGTGCATGAAATTCATGCACTGGAGGTGTGTCCCTCAGCCCAGCCTGTACCCTCTCCAATCTTGGACCCCTCGGGGGATGTCTGACTGCCGGTTTAGGCCTAATCCCCAGTCGGACATCCCTTTCACAATCCGGGACTGCTGGCTCCCAACCGCTTGCCTGCATGCTGGCCTGATTGCCCCTAACCACTTCTGCCTGCCAGTCTGATCACTCCTTAACCACTCCCCTGCCAGCCTGATCGATGCCTAATTGCTCCCCTGCCAGCCCGATTGCCCCCAACTATCCTCCTATACTGGCCTGATTGCCCCCAACTGCCCTCCCCTGCCAGCCTGGTTGTTCCTAACTGCCCTCCCCTGCAGGCCTGGCCACGCCCAACTGCCCTCCCCTGCTGACCTGGTCGCCCCTAACTGCCCTCCCCTGCCGGCCCAGTTGCTTCTAATTGTCCTCCCCTGCAGATCTGGTTGCCTCCAACTGCCCTCCCCTGCCGACCTGGTCACCACTAACTGCCCTCCACTGTCAGCCTGGTCTCCCCTAACTGCCTTCACCTGCAGGTGTTGTCACCCCCAAATGCCCTCCCTTCAGGCCTTGTTCCTCCCAGCTGCCCTCCCCTGCAGGCCTGGTCCCCCCCAAAAGCTCTCCCCTGCAAGCTTGGTCACCCCCAACTGCCCTCCCCTGCAGGCCTGGTCACCCCCAACTGCCTTCCCCTGCCAGTCTGGTCACCCACAACTGCCCTCCCCTGCTAGTCATCTTGTGGCTGTGGGCGCCTCCATCTTTGAGGGCATCGCAGTCAATTAGCATATTTCCTCCTTATTGGCTGTGGGTGTCGCCATCTTTGCAATGGTATGAGGGTCACTCAGCATATTCCCTCTTTATTAGATAGGATTAAGCCTGGAGAACGTATTTTATAATTTATATATCCCCAAATATCCCAATAATCTGAAGCAAACCAAATGTTCAAAAAGCAATATTCATTGAAATAAATTCTAGTCATTTTATTGATTTAGATGTTGATACTTTGAAGCTATATTAAAGTATCTGGATTGGATGGATTGACTTTGGTATCATTATAAATTACGCCTCTTTATCTGTAGTAAAAATTCTTTCCTTAAAGTGTTTTTTCTGTTATTAATTTGGGGTATAATATAAATGTAGAACTAAAAGACACAACACATTATTGTTGTTTACATATTATGTGCTATAATGTATATATTATATGAAGTCAATTTTCATTAGAGTAATCCAAATATCAATGGTTCTCCTAGTTCTTCATAAATATCTGACTTCTTTCTGGAAGTATTTTTTCTGCCTATTGGTGCAAATCTGCTGGACACATTTTCCTAATTTAGGTTCACCTGAAAATGTTTTTATTTCTATTTCATTTCTAAAGGGCTTATTTTCTTGAAGTAGAGTTATAGTGTGTGGAGTTACTATATTTTCTGGTGCATAAGACGACTTTTTAACCCAGGAAAATCTTCTCAAAAGTTGGGGGCCGTCTTATACACCCAGTCGTCTTATACGCCGGAAAGTATGGTACTTTCTGTTATTAAAGGTGTTATTCCATTGTTTCATAGTTTCGTTATTTCTATTGTAAAATTTGTTGTTAATCTTATTGTTACTTCATTGAAATAATATGTCCTTTCTTCGGCTGCTTTTATGCGTTAGTTAATTATTTCAACTTTAGGTGTAATTGATGTACAAATATAAATATTTAAATTGTAATAATGGTGATTTGATATGCATATACACTGTGAAAGGATTCTTTTATCCAGTTAAGACATCCAAAGTAATTAATTAATTAATTAATTTGGTGAGATCACTTGAGTTCTCTCTTAGCAAATTTTAATTATACAATACAGTTTTATGAACTATGGTCACCATGTTTTACATTAGATCCTCAGACCTTACTGTACTACCCTTTTAACAACCTCTCCCTATTCTCCACAGCCCCTGTGCCCACCACAGCCTCACAGCCCACAGTTCCTTTCAAGGTGCATGAATTCATGCACTGGCCCCCTAGTACTTAATATAATCCATGGAATAGCTTCATTTTTTTTTTTCATCAATATCTTATAGGTTTCCCTGTACTGATCTATCACCTTCTAGGTAAATTTATTCCTAGGCATTTTATTCCTTTTGATTTATTTGAAAACAGGATTATTGTCTTAATATTTCTTCCTCATAGTTATTAGTGCATAGAAATGCAACTGATATTTGTGTATTTATTCTGTCTTCTGTAACTTTACTGAATTTTTTTTACTAGTGCTAACAGGTTTTTGGTAGAATCTGTTTCTTTTTCTATACAATATATCATCTACAAATAGAGATACTTTTATTTTTTCCTTTCTAATATGGATATCTTTTTTTTTCTTGCCTAATTGCTTTGACTTCCAATACTATCCTATATAATAATCCTATATAATAAAAGGCTAGTATGCAAATTGCCCCCTCCACCGGGAGTTTGAGCAGGGGGCAGGGTTGGCCAGCCAACTGCCCGAGCCCTCCCCCCCCCACCCCCACCAACCCTGCCCCAGTGGTCGGATTGGGGCGGGCTGGCTGGACCCCACCCATGCACGAATTCGTAAACTGGACCTCTGATGTTGAATAAAAGTGGTGAAAGAGGGCACCCTTGTTTTTTCCTGATTAAAAAAAAAAAGCTTTTGGCTTTTCACCATTAAGTATGAGGCTTTTATGAACTTGTCATTTCTAACCTTTATTATGTTGAAGTATATTCCCGGTATACCCAGTGTTTTGAAAGTTTTATCATAAATGGACGTTGACTTTCATTAAGTGCTATTTTTGCATTTGTTCTGTTGGGGTGATTATATGATTTTTGTCTTCCATTTTGTTAATATAATAAATCATATTGCTTGGTTTGCAGATATTGAAGCATCTTTACATCTTTGGAATTAAATCCCACTTGATCATGGTGTATGATTCTTTTAATGTACTGTTGAATGCAGCTTGTTGATATTTTTTAGATTTTTGCCTTTCTGTTCATCAGGAATGTTGGCTCTATTTTCATATTCTCTTCTGTTATGTAGGTTTGGTATTAGGTAAATACTGGCCTTAGAACATGATTATGGAAGTATTCCCTCTTCAATTTTTTTGAAAAGTTTGATGAGGATTGGTGTTAATTCTTCTTTAAATGTTTGGTATAATTGACCCATAAAGCCATCTGGTCCTATACTTTCCTTTTTTGGGAGGTTTTTGGTAATTGATTCAGTCTCCTTACTTAGTAATTGGTCTGTTTAAATTTGCTGTTTCTTTATGATTTGGTCTTGATGGCTTTCATGTTTCTAGGAATTTATTCATTCCTTCTGTCCAACTTGTTGGTATGTAATTTTCATGATAGTCTTTTATGACCTTTTGTATTTGTATGGTATCATTTGTAATGTCTCGTTTTAGTGTTTTTTTTTTTAATTTTATTTGAGTTCTCTTTTTTTTTAGTGAGTGTAGCTAAATGTTTGTCCATTTTGTTTATCTTTTAAAAAAACCAGCTCTTAGTTTCCTTTATTTTCTTCTCATCTATTTTAGTCTCTATTTTATTTCCTTATGCTCATTTCTTTCTAACTTTTGGCTTGGTTCTTCTTTTTCTAGTTTTTTGGACAAGCAATAGGAGAAAGTTCATCTTGATTCAGTCAACAGTGTATATATAACAAACACTTCTAAAGCTAAGTAACAGAACATTGGTCTTAATACAGCAGTTATTTTGATGATGACATTTATTGAGATTTGGTAAGGAATTATGATTATTGGGTTTTGTTTTCGTGAAAGACTAGTTTCAGTTTGCCTTTTCTCTTATAATGTAGTCCTTCAGGAGTCTCAGCTAAAAAACTGAGGTGCTTAATGTAGGTTGTGCCTTATTTTCCCAGCTCTGTGGTAGTGCAGAGAGCTCGGAGCCTCCATTTTTGCTCAATCTTTCCTAAATACTGCTTAGGAATTCTCAAGTAAGTACTTTAAGGTAATAAAGCAGTACAGAATGTATGAATCGCCTTAATGCATTTTTACTCTCTCTGGGATCTTGGCCTTTAAGGCCTAGTTAGTTTGGCTATTTTCCAGTGTCTTCAGCCAAGCAGTTTATTTTTCAATAGATTTTATCTGGCTTTTAGTACTGTTCTTATTGGGAGGGTTAGTCTCATACAATCTCTTCCCTCATAGGTGTCATTGGCACTAGCGCTTTGTTTAAACATTTCTTCCCAAGAGATTCTAATCAGTGCTGCCTAACTTTACAACTCCGGGAGGCAACGCTCAGCCAGAGTCTGTAAATAGAACCCTGGGGAGTGGTGCAGAGCAGTACTTCTCTGGCCATCAGGGTTGAGAACTGTTGGGCTGTAGGGAATGAGGCTTGTGATGGACTTTATAGTATAGGTAGAGATTAACCAGATGGAGACATGGAGGAAGTTGTTGCTGGATAAGGGAACAATAAAAGGCTTGAGACGGTAATTGGAATAACTGGTTTTATGGTCAGATCTGTTCTATAATACTGTATAGCAGATATTTCTAAGACTAAATAATAGAACATTGTGTTTATAGTAGCAGTTCTTTGAGGGTGGCATTTATTGTATTCATATAAAGGTAGCAAAAAAATTATCAGTAATTTCAGTACAAATGTCACCATTAACATTTAAAAAAATAAATTTTTAGCTCTGGCCAGTTTGGCGCAGTGGATAGAGAGTCGGCCTGTGGACCAAAGAGTCCTGGGTTCGATTACAGTCAAGGGCATGTACCTTGGTTGCAGGCTCCTCCCCTGCCTGGGCCCTGGTCAGGGCTTGTGCAGGAGGCAGCCAATTGATGTATTTCTCTCACATTGATGTTTCTTTCTGTCTTTCCCTCTCTCTTCCACTCTCCCTAAAAATCAATGCAAAAACATACTCGGGTGAGGATTAACAAACAAAAATAAAATAAAATAAAATAAAATTTTATATTGGAATAGTCTTCAAACAATCCTGCCCCATACAGTTTTTTCTGAGTCATTGCCTGTGTCTCTGTGATTTTTCTATAAAACAACCCAAATACTCTGTCCAGCTCTTTGCTTTGTTTGTGAAGCTGGCTTAGTGTTAGAAATTTTATGCATTCTCCTCCTCACTCTTTTCATTATTTGGGATATGGCATAAAGATCCCCAGTGTCCCTAGCTATCTTTGGAGATGGTGTTAGTGATTACCGTGCATCTTTCTTGTGGGAATAATAGTACAGTTAAAGTATGCCATAGACTTTGACCCTGCATTTTTCTGTTAGCCCGGGGAAGGGAAAGCTTTAGTCTACATTTTTCTTTATACCCTTTCAGGTAGGTAGATGGCAGCATAGTATCTTCTGTAGCCCATCTCTGAATTCTAAACCAGAATGCTTATTCTCTAGATGGGAAAAGAAAGTGTTAACTCAAATTTTACTTTTGTTTTGTTTTAAGGTGAACATGTTTATTCATTAAACAAAAGAAAAAAATGAATTGCCCTTTAACCTTTGTTGTAATGACACTTAACCTGTATTCAGTAGAAAACTGGTACATTCTGGTTAGGCTCATGGGAAAGAGAAAATTGAAAGAAAGCAGGCTGTTCACAGGCTCTGGGAAAGGAGAGTCTGGGACCCTTGATTTTCTTCGAGGTCTCTCTCCTCTTAGCATTTTCTTTTCAGGCGAGTTCTTTCTGTGCTGAATTGTTTTAATTGCTTTGCAACTGCCCCACTGTTTGTTTTTAGAGTAACTTAATGCTTTTTTAGATTTCTTCTTAATATGCACTTTTAAAATGTCCACCTATCATGGATTTTTAAGGATATGTTTTCGCCATGTGAAATTTTGAGGAGATACTTTAACATATCCTTTAATGATGGAAGGAGATAATAGCAGGTATTGAGATAAGGAATTTATTCATCATGAGTCAAAGCCCAAAATAAGGATTTATTTTTAAGCTGTAAATATTATTTACATTCTGTCTTCTACTAAAAGAGGGCTACAAACCTAAGGAGAATTAGTATTACTATTTTCTTTATAAATAGCACCTTACAAATATCTCAAAACTCTCAATAAGACAAAAATTCATATCTACAAAATTTCAGAAACTTAAGTTACAGGTGTCTCTCTAAATGGGATAAATTAAATATTTTTTTGTTAGAATCACAGACTCTAAAATCAATAAAGAGTATAAGCTTTGAGATAATTGGAAAAGCTTTTCAGATAATAAGTGTTAAGTTAGACTATTGTTTGCATGTGTAATGCCAATATTACACATTTAATTTTACTTACAACCTCTCCTGAAACTAATGTCTTGCTTAGCTATTGGGAGGAAAATCATTGTGAAGATTTCAGAAACCTGTCATTTGGAGAGTGATTTGGCATTTTCAATAAATACAAGAGATGGATATTAAAGAAATGAATTTTCTTTGATCAAGGTCCATATTTGATTATTTTTCACATAGTTGTTTTAAATATTTATAAGCAAGTGCCTGGTCTCTTGATATATTTTAAAATTATAATAATGTATTCCACTTTATTGCATGCTAATTGTTTACCAAAACCAACTTAGAAATTTAAAGTGTTTTTTGTTTGTTTGCCTTTTAGTCCTCATCCGAGGATATTTTTCCTTTGATT
Organism: Murina feae; assembly: GCA_004026665.1. NCBI lineage: Eukaryota > Metazoa > Chordata > Mammalia > Chiroptera > Vespertilionidae > Murina > Murina feae. The sequence goes on from PVJC01003324.1 coordinate 59,093, forward strand.
TTTGAAGAGTGTGGAAGAGAGTGGAAAAGACAAAGAGAAATATTGATGTGAGAGAAACATATGGATTGGTTGCCTCTTGTGTGAGCCCCAATCAGGGCCCAGGCTGAGGAAGAGCCTGCAACCCATGTATGTGCTCTTAACCGGAATCACACCTGTGACCATTCTGTCCTCAGGCTGACACTCTATCCACTGAGCCAAACTGGCTAAGACTAAAGTTTTGTGTGTGTTTTTTTTAATGACAGACTCATCTACCATGAGATGATTTTTGTTGTTCCTCCTCCACTGAAGATACTTTTCCATTGATTTTTATTATTATTTTTAGAGAGAGTGGAAGGGAGGGAGCAGGAGAGAGAGAGAAATATTGATGTGAGAGAGACACATCAATTAGTTGCCTCCTTTATGCACTGCAATCGGGCTGGGGAACAAACGCACAACCCAGGTACGCTCCTTTGACTGGGAATTGAACTGTTACCCCTTCAGTGCACAGGGCCAGTGCTCTGCCACCAAACCACACTGGCCAGGGCAGACATTCATAGCTTTCTAATTAAATGTGAAGGAAGATATCAGTATACTTAAAGAATATGCTTTCTAAAATTTATTAATGTGTTACCCCATAACTATTTCATTAGTCAAGTATTGCAGAATTTTTACCTTATATTATTCTGGATTTATAAGCCTTTGATGAGTGAAAAATGTCAACTTATTTAAAATATTCCTGCCCTAACCTGTTTGGCTCAGTGGATAGAACAGCCTGAGGACTCAAGGGTCCTAGTTCGATTCTGGTCAAGGGCATGTACCTTGGTTGTCGGCACATCCCCAATAGGGGGTGTGCAAGAGGCAGCTGATCAATGTTTCTCTCTCATCGATGTTTCTAACTCTCTATCTCTTTCCCTTCCTGTCTGTAAAAAATCAATAAAGTATATTAAAATATTCCTGAAGATAAGTAGTAGGTTCCTATTGCACATATAAGTGATTGAGATGCAAAGAGGTCCAATAATCTGTGTAGTCAGAAAATTTTCACTAGGCAGAGGTGTTATTTAGGCCCATTTCTTTTTTTCCTCTTAAGTTACTGTTCTTTCAGTTGTATCAAGTTGCTATTTCACTTTTTGCACTTTTCCCCCGGGCAACTTCTTTACCTATATTATTGTAGCAATGTTCTTTTAAAAACAATTAGAAAATGCTTAACTAGCATAAAATCTGTGCTTCTGAGAAAACTCCTGATTGCCAAATTTATACTTTGCTGCCTTCATTTTTTTATTGAGGTGACCAATTTTTACTACTTTATCTAATACAAAGATAAACTTTACAAGGTAAACATCTTATAAAGGCATTTTAGTAGGTTAAAAATATTGTTAAAATATGTACCTGGTGGCAATCACATATTGTAGGCAATACTGTATCTCCACATGAGAAAGTGAGATTTTTAAAAAGAATTAATTGTGACTGTGAGTGTAGAAATTATACAACCAACCATTTCTGGCATACCACTTCAGTTCTAAAGTGATGTCTTTTCAATTGTTTTTAGATGCAATAGATTCAGATAATTTCTAATTGATTATCTTATACCTACTTTTATGTAAGGTCCAGAAACCGATATACTAACTGCATTTAATGTTACGGGGAGAGTGACAGAAGGAGGAAGGAAGGGAGAGAATTTCAATAGAGGACATGCTGCCAACATTCAAAAGAGGAAAATAAATAATGTTTATTTAGCAGACGAGCCAGCGTTTCCGCTAGGAAGATACATTATTGTTATTCCAATGAGCTCATATCTAGCAGTGTTGCTAGGGATTTGATGTCAGAGATCTAACCATGTCACAGAATTATTTACCTAGTTTTTTGGCTAATAAAGAATGGAAATAGCTGGAAGACCTGGTTGCGGATATGTTGCATATTGATAGATCCCTTTATAATTTATGTTAATATTTTATATAATCAATCTTAATGTATACTGGACACTTCTGTTATTTATTGCTATTTGTAAAAATATTTTAGGCTTTACTCAATAACCTTTGGGGTTTTTTTCTTTCTTTTTGGTATCTAAGGTCATTTATTCATTGTGGTCATTTTAGAATGGCTGATTACTGAAATATGTATTTAACATTTTGGATTTTTGACAAAAGTAGGCAAGAATAGCCAAGAATAGTGTGGATTTAAGATTAATATAAAATGAAAGTTATTTTTAACACTAGTATGAAGTTAATTTGGCTTTTAGTTAATGTGTTCTGAAGTGCTAGTGAGATTGTCCCTTTTTTCCCTTTTATTTTTTTGACTTGGGAGGAATAAGGTCAGATATATACTTATTTTATAATTGTAGGGGGAGAGCAGTTTAAGAATATCCTGTTCAAACAATTGCCAGTTCTGTGTTTCAATATATGTCTGTGCTTTTAGTGACAAATGGAACACAGAAACCTTATAATAAATGAAGATTTATCCCACTAAACCCCTCTCACCATTGTTAATAAACACAGTGCTAAGAATTCTAGCCAGTGAAGTGAGGCAAGAGAAATAAAAAAAATTGTGTAACTTCTGAAAGAAATGAAACTCTCATTACTCTTAGATGATACGATTATGTAAATGATTTATCCTTAGATCTTGAATTTTTTAAGAATGTTTAAGAAGTGTGACTACAAATAAGTATTTTAAAAAATCTATTTCTGTGTGCTAACAAGCACTTCTTTAGAAAATGAAATTAATAGCAAGACCATTTATAATATAATCAAGAAATAGGAATTTCCTGAAATCTGACAGAAAAGATACAAGATCTCTATGGGGAAATTGTGAAGCTTCATGGAGATATTTTTGTTTTTGTGTGCACGTCTGATTGTGTGTTAGAACTTGAAAATCTAATTTTAAAAAATTTATGGAGATATAATTTATTTAGAATAACCAAGACATTCTTGAAAAAGAACAAGATAGGATGACTTGGTTTACTAGGTATGGAGCGTCATTACAAAGTCATAGTAACTAAGATATGTGTTATTTGTATAGGCATAAACAATAAATCAAGAGAACAGAATAAAGAGCCCACATCAGACTCATGCTTGACCTGTGATCTCTGAGGGAAGGGCAGCTTTTTAAAAAAATCTCACTTGGAACAACTGGTTTCCATATAGTAAAGATAAATTGAAACCCCTATGTTTCCCTGCTCAAAAGTGTAAACATCAGCTTAGGTGGATTAATTGACCTAAATGTGAAAGGTAAAACTATAAACTTTTCAAAGGCTGTAGAAGTTAATATAGGACAATGTCTTTATTACCTCCAAGTTGGGAAAGATTTCTTAAACAGGAAATAAAAAGCACTAGAGGAAAAAATTGATAAGTTGGATTGTATTAAAGTGAGAAACTTGAAGTTATTAAAAGATGCCATAAAGACAGTGAAAAAGTAGACTCAGAATAGGAAGAGATATTTGCAATATGCAACTGTAACATTGTAGTATCCAAATGTATGAAGAATGAATCAGTAACTTCTCCCTTTAGGGTAGGGATGAGGGAGGGTGATGAGGAAGGAACGCACAGAGGAAACCTCTATGTGGTTTCAAATGTTCTCATTCTTGAAACGGTGGCGTCACTTTTCTCTAACCTGAACTTACGTTTTATGCATTTATCTGAATATAAGCACATTTCTTAACGAATGAGAAGAAATGAAAACAAATAGTTATTATGTTAATTTGCTAGGGCTGTCAGAACAGGCAGCTTAAACAACAGAATTTCATTTTCTCACTGTTCTGGAGGCTGGAAGTTCAAGATCAAGGTGTCAGCAGGTTTGGTTTCTCTGGAGGCCTTTCTCCTTGGCTTGTAGATGGCCACCTGGTCACTGTGTCCTCACATAATCTTTCCTCTGTGCATGAGCATTCCTGGTGTCTCTATTTCTAAATTTCCTCTTATTGTAAGGATACCAGTTAGATTGGATTAGTGCTCCCCTTGAAGGCCTCATTCTAACTTAGTTGCCACTTTAAGGCCGTGTCTCCAAATACAATGACATTCTGAATTGTGTTCGGAGAGACACAATTCAGCCACAACACTGACTATGCAGTAAAGATTTGAATAGTAAATGGGTTTTTGTGATTTTGGATAAATTTTTCAAAGCCAATTTTTGGATTAAAAAAGTTCTGTATCTAAAAAAACACCCACAAGTAAGATGGAAGTAAAGGTGCTATGCTCTGGAGAGCTGTGCTAACCAACTCACACTGTGGCCATGTATGTGTAAATGTGGAACACAGAACAGCAATTTCAAGTTAAATTAGAGTATTTTTTTTAAATACTCTTAAAATAATAAATGTATAACCAAATAAATAAATGATAGGATAAGCAGAAGTTTCAGTCTCACCTTCATCCCTACACTTAGAAATTCTGGTTGGCAAAAAATTTTTTAAGCCTTTTTCACTGGGAGAAGAGAGGATGCATTTTATTTGGTCCTATATTGTATTTTTATTACAGTAAGCCCTATTGTAACACGATTTTTGTATTCCTAAAATCCACTCCACTGTGTAAATCACGCAGTGAGAATCCCAGGGCTTATGGGATGTTGGAGGCACAACACTCAGAAACAGTTTCAGTGACCCTTAAAGGCGTAGGAACCTAATGGAAACAGCAGCACAGGTTTACGCGTGTTAAATACGTGAGAAATACATAAATACTAGAACGAACATGGCCCTTTACCCTAAAAGACATCCCAGGTTTTCTTTGGAGAAGTGGGCATTGGAAGGGTTGCAGTGTGTGAGTTGTTGGGAAGGGACGGGAAGGGTGTCACCTGAACTTGGGGGGTAAGTTGTAATAACATGTACATGAGCGTGGCTCATGATAAACTGAGGGAGCTGGAAGTGACTAGAGGTGTGTGTGTGTGTGTTGTGTATTCCTAGATGGCTTGGTTTAGCGGGCTGTGATTTTTTTTGTGTTCATCTAGGGTTTCCACAGGTAAAATCATGCATAAGCAAAGACAAAATGCTTGCTATGCTCAAATTATTGCTTAATCATGTTGGAACGTATTTGTGTTTCCAAATAGCAGAACTTGTTAGATGTAATTTTAAATAAATCATTTGTTGCCCCATCTTTTTCTCTTTACATGTTTGTAAGGATTCTGCGTAGGCTCTTTTTACTGAGCTTTTGAAATGACTGCCTAACATAATGCTACATACCACGGTAAAGTGTCTTGGTGTATTTTAAGTTCTTCCAGGCTAATGGATTGGGTAATTTGGGAGTAGAATCAGATTTTTGCTGCAGTGTGGTGGTGATCACTGTGATATACAGGAAAACATCAGTTTTTTTGTCTCAAGGCAAGTGCATTATGTTCAGTGGCCTCCTGGCTTTCATTATTGCTACCAGAATACCTTTACACCATAACCCAAACCGATATTACAAAGTGTGTGGTTGGCTATGTTTGGGGGATCCTTCCCATTCATTTCTTGCTTTTATTCACTGTAGCCATTTTACATCAAAGTTTAGCAATAACAGGCTTCTGGGAGAAGTCTTGTTCTTTTATTCTCTCTCACTCCTCTGGCATATCTGGTTGGTAACAGTGAGGGCACATGAAATGCTACCCCTCATCTGCCTACCAGTTTTCTGGTGTGTTTTTTGTTTTTGTTGTTATTTGTTTGTTTGTTTGTTTGGGTTTTTTTTGTAACTTTTAAGACCCTTACGTTGATGCCTTGAACCAGAAAATCAACTTTCTTTCATGGCATTTCCATTTCCCTTCCTGTCTAGGCATTTTTTTATATTTCTGTAGTCCTCTGTGCATGCATCCCTCTTATAGTATACTAGAGGCCGTTGCACGGAATTCATGCAAGAATAGGGCTTCCTTCCCCCGGCAGCCAGCACCGGCTTCCCTCTGGCACCCAGGACCCAGGCTTCCCTCCAGCCACGGGCAGGCACCCAGGTCCCAGGCTTTCCTCTGGCCACCGGCAGGCACCCGGGATCCAGGCTACTCGAAGCCCTGGCTTCGTCCGGAAGGTCCTCTGAAAGGATGTCCAGTCTGATTAGCACATTACACGTTTATTATTATAGATCATATTGTGTTTTGCAAAGTTGGGCTGTCTCTCTGAATAAACTGCATATTTCTTGAGGGCCCAGGCCATGTTTTTATCATTTTTTCTACATAGCAGAGTGTTTGCCGTGCTGGTTAGGTGAGTGGATGGTTGAATGAATGAAGTGAGGTTGAAGAGAAGTGTCCATACGATCCTATAATTCACTCTCCCTCTCATTTTGACTAGTTACATAATCTCTTGGTTACTTGGTCACTCGATCTTAAGGGTTTTTGCAGTGAAATAGTAAAATTGACTTTTGTGGAACCAGTGATTCTATACCATCTGTTTTGTATTTTGGAGGCTTTTTGCTATAAATAGTAAGCATGGCTGATTTGCAACCTTTGGGTTGAGGTTTTTTGGCACAATAAAATAGTAAAATCCCATTTTTAATCTTGTTGCTTTGAAATTAAAAAATACGTATTGACTAAATGAAATCATCTCAAAAGGGAAGAGAGTATTTCTTTTAAGATAATAAGGAGAGCCCTGGACAGGTGGCTTAGTTGGTTGAAGCATCATCCTGTCAACCAAAGTGTCGTGGGCCAATTCTCTTCTGGGGCACATGCTGGGTTGTTGGTTCAATCCCTGATCAGGTTGCATATGGGAGGCAACTGATCCATATTTCTCTCACATTGAGGTTTTTCCTCTCTACTTTCCTTTCTCTATAAAATCAATAAAAACATAGCCTCGAGTGAGGATAAGTAAGTAAATACATAGATAATAAGGGGGAAATGTTATGGCTCAATTCTTGATTATTATTGCAACTATATAAATAACTTTTTGAATTGTTTTTAAGACTTTCTTTTTCTTCTTATAGGATCTCTTTATTGTTAGACATGAATTGGCCATAATGAGACTAGCTGCCTTTATGGGCATTACTATGTTAGTTGGAATAACTGGACTCTTTTATACTCAACTAATTGGCATCATTACAGTAAGTATATTTTTAATGTAAAATATATTTATGAACATATTCCCTAAGTATGAACTTAATTCTAAAATGTTACAGAGTTTAGAAATTAGAGGAGAAAATTACCCAGAGTCGTTTATCCCCTATTTTCAGAAGCCTGTGTAATTTTAAAGTAGTTATAATCAGTGTACAGAGTATATATACAGTTTTTCATCCTGCCTTTAAAATTTAGCATAAAGTATTTTTATATAGCTGTAGACTCCATAAGTAATCTTACTCCTGTTGATCAGGGTCAGTGTGCAATTATTTTCTATATTACAAAGAACACTACTTTGTGGAAATGGAGTTACTGATAGAAACATTTTATTAGTAATTAAATCTTAGTTTTGCATGTACATATTAGCTAACTGGGATTTAGCACAACAAAAAAGATAAAGTGTGAGAAATATTGAGTAAGAACTTAAAAGTTTGACAATACATGGCATTGCAGAAGATGTAGGGTAAACACTTTCTCAAATATTGGTTGGGGTGTAAATTGGTGTATCCTTTTTGAAGAACAAATTATCACTGTCTGAAAATTTAAAATGCACTGTCCTTTCTCTACACACTTATTCTGTAGAGACTACTTAATTATATGTAAATAAACATGTAATTTAAAAAACATCTTCATTATTATACTATGTATACTGTATGTATTATATATGAAAACTTAAGTGATTATCAGAATGTATTCAATGAAGGAAATGTATAGTAAGAAAAAAACAAATCACAATTTACTATAAAGCAATAGTATTCAAGAAAGTATGGTACTGGCATAAGGATAGACAGATTGATAAATGAAATGGAATCGAGGATCCGAAGTATACATATATACTTCTGGACAACTATTTGCAGTAAGGGTGCCAAGACTGTTTAATGGGGGAGGGTAAAGTCTTTTCAAAGAAATGCTGCTGGGACAACTAGCTATTCACATGCAAAAGAATGAAATTAGACCCTTACCTCATGCCATGGACATACTAGGATATGAACTCAAAATGGACCATAGACCTGAATGTAAGATCTAAAATTACAAAACTCATAGAAGAAAACATAGGAACAAGTCTTGGGTTAGGTAGTAACATCTTAAATGTGACACCAAAAGTGCAAATGACCAAATAAAAAAAATGGATAAATTGGACTTATTCAAAACTTTTGTGATTCAAGGAACACTATTAAGAAAGTGGGGGCGGGGTGTGAGAAAACAGTTCACAGAATGGGGGAAATATTTGCAAATCATGTATCTGATAAGGGACTTGCATATAGAGTATATAAAGAACTCATAACTCAATCATAAAAAGACATTCTAATTAAAACATGGGATAAAGAACTACGTGGGAATTTCTTCAAAGAATATATACAAAGAATATATGGACAATAAATACATACAAAGATGCTCAACATAATTAGTCATAAAGGAAATGAAAGTCAAAACCATAATGAGGTTTTGACTTTACACACACTAGGATGCCTATATTAAAAAATACACTAACAGACGTCAGTGATTCATTATAAAGTGCTTATACTATAGTAATTCAATCATAAAGTAATTTTTAATTACAGTAATCCCTCAATTTTGCAGACCTCGATTTAATGGACTTCAGATTTAACAGACTGAATTTCCAGTCTGTAGTTCATATGTGAAAATTAACACCTTATTAATTTTAAAATACTTTTAACCAAGATTTGCTTATAATTAAATTAACAGGTTTTCTTGTTTGTTTGTTATTCATTTACTGGTATTTTTAACAAATTTTAGCGAATAAGATAAAGTAATTAGAAATTACTTAAATTTAAAAATAGTGGATTTCTAACCTAATTTCCAAGGTTAAAAGTCAACACAACCAGATGTTTCTGTGGACTAAACTGATCTTAAGCCCAATTTTAAAGGATTATCTTTGATTACTTTTAGATTTAATCTTAAACAGGATTTAAATATATGTGCTTGCATATTTTTACTAAAATTAATATTGAAGTTAAAGTGTTTTCAAAGCAATCAACTTTAAAGCGTTCTTTATTTAGGGAACAGATTATTCTAATTATTCCTTACTTAGGCTATTTAGTCTTTTTTTCTGTTTTTGAATGAAATGGATAGTGATGGTAGTTATTAATGTAATTGATGTCAGAATTTCTTATTGAGCAGTAGTTCACACATAGCCAGGAATAGTGTCCATCTGACAAGCACCAGTACTAATGGTGCTGGGTGATTGTGTCAGTCATGTTTCCAGTCACTGGGCTTGGAGAGAGTTAATCAAGAAGTGCAGTAACAGCTGGCCCAGCGCTTCTGGCGAGGTTCTGACAGTGAGCTATTGTACATGTGACAGTGCTCTGACAGTTTCTCTGAATGTTGTATACAAGCATTTTTGTTTTCTGGGCACCGTGGAGTTTATGTAATAGATTAAGCTTTTGGAGGGGTCTCTGGGGCTTAGTGTTTTTCTCAGTGGTGGTGAGGTTTGGGGTAGGGTGGGGAAGATCTATTTACTTGCAGTTTTGTAAAAGGCTTTAAATTCTCAAAGAAAAAAATTGAGCTTTTGCTTTTGTCTCACAGGTAGTATTGTTGGACTCTGCTTGAATTGCTAAAGGTAGCTTAAAGTAAAGCTTTTCCAGTTAAAAGAGGAAAATGTCTTCCCCCCACCCCACCACAGTACTGGCTCATGGTTACCTAAATAAATACAGAAAGAATTACAAGGCAGGGGTAACTTAATTTTAACTTGGTTATATTATGCAATGAAAAGTATCTTATGTTTACAATGTTAAATTAGTTTAAATGAGATTAACTATTAAATAACATTCTCATTAGACAGTTAGTGGGTTTAACTGCCTTTTAATATATACCCAGAAATGTAGTTCTGAGATGATTAATCCTTATAGTAGTAGTTAAATTTTGCCAAGTATCCCACTGAATCAATGTGGTGAATTAGCAGCATTCAGTACAATCTCTGTACGAACTACATTTGGTTTACTGAACTCTAAACCAGCATTGCAAATATGAAAAACAATTTAAATCTATTTGTGTAATAGTGTAGGGGAATAGTGCATTTTAATTTTCTTAAAGCATTACTAATTGGTTGAGTGATTAAATACATGTTTTCTCATTTGGTTAGAAGGCTAAACATTTACGAGTTTTTCTTTTACTTGCAATTTTCCACACATTGGTTTTTAATCTGACTTTAAACCATTATAGAATTGGAGAAAACAGTGACTCATTTGTAGTAACTTGTAGTTTTTCTCTCTGTCAATAGGTTAGTTACACCCCATGTCCCAGCCAAAGGAGCACATTCGCTCATCTTCTATTGATAAGCAAAAATCTTACTGAAAGTAGAATTTTGTATTAAAAATGTAAGAGTAGTTAACCTTATGTGTTGATCACAAACATAATTTTTCACCTATTTCCAGTGCTTAGTATAAGGCTTATTTATACAATATGTTAGTGTGTGTAATCATCCTCTCTGGCATCCTCTGTGTTTCTGTATAATTATTTCTTGTAAACTTGACTGATTTCACTAGCCTGTAAGCTCCTGATGCTAAGGGCTATGTCATAGTAGTTACTTAGTAAATTTTTGATAGATAGATTAATGAGAAAATGAATCATGGCCTATGTACTTAGTACTTGGTTTTCAACTAGGTTGTGGACATTGATTTTTATTAGCATAGTCTCCCACAGTCCTGGTCATTTTACCTTTTATGATAAAAAACACACTTTTATTTAAACAATTTTTAAAGGTTGCATCCTGATATAATTGAGATATTGTATCTCCAAGCCTTTTCAGAAAGTGTTTAGTAGGCAATCTAATCTGATAAAAGAGTAATATGCAAATTGACCCCCTCTCTGTTACACCCACAAGCCACGCCCAAAGCCATGCCCACCAACCAATCAGGAGCAAATATGCAAATTAACTCAACTAAGGTGGCGGAAAGAACTGATAGTATCAGGAAATGCTTTCTCTTTGCACTGCTGATATAAATTAAAATTAAGGAATCACGCTATTTCTGTCCATATTCAGTTTGTTTAGTGCTGCAAACATATATTCAGTACTCACTCTGAACAATATATACTGGTAGATGCTATGGTAGATATAAGTTAAATGTGCTTTTTGCTAACCATATGTGGATCAGAGGTGCTAGAAAGCCAAGCAAAGGTTTATCTTAGAATTAGTAGAAATTAGTAATAAATAAAACAGGTATACAATCTCTAGTTCTGAAAAACTTTTTTGAATAGTTTATTAGTTCAATTTAAATAAACAGAATCAGGTATGTACCACAGCGTTAAAAGCATTGACAAGGCCTGTAATAAGAGCAAAGAGTGCAGGTGATGACTGAGATAAAATTGAATTGTCTTCAGGGAGGCTTTCTGTTAGAATGTTCTTACTTAATTCAAGTCTTCAGTTTGGCAGCCCTAGAAACTCCATTTTGAACATGTTTCTAAGCTTTGTGCAGTGGCAGTAGCATAGCTAATGAGGTTTATCTGCGGTGCAATTATTACTAATTAAAAATCTTTCCAGAGTTAATGAGACTGAGAAGCAGTGATTCTTGCTTCCAGACTTAAAAGTGATAGTTATAGATATAAACCAGATTGTCAGGTGTGTCATAGGACTCTACATTCTTCTTCCCTATGACAAGATATATGGCAAAGTGTTGATGAGAATGAACTCAAAGATATATGGCAAAGTGTTGATGAGAATGAACTCAAAGCAGGATAAGTTAGTTGGATGGATTGTAACATCAAAGTATATATTTGAAGAGGACTTCTGGTGATAAATTCTTTCTCTTTGCCCTTCTCCCTCCCAACTTTTCTATTAGGCAATGAATACCTCCCTCTTATTTTCTCCTAGGAACTCCCCCCTCCGCCCACTTTAGATATAATCTTATTAGTTAGGACACAGCTTTTTTTTTTTTTTTTTTTTTAATATATTTTCTTAAGCTGAGTCTGAAAGATAATTTCTTAGGGTAAGGTCAGCCATCTGGAAAATTATAAAGTATTGATTGATGTAAGTAAGGCCTACATTTCTGTAAGTCTTGCTTTTTCTAAAAGTAGGAAAGCATTCTCATATATCTCTTGTTATGCAGGCAGAAGAAAGTTTTAGCTATTTGATTATTAGACCATAATCAAAACATAAATATTTCTCTAGAAATAAGATATTCTGATGTAGAGAGCATAAAATAAGAACTTGTTTCATATTCTTGAAGAATGAGTTTTTCTGGATAGTTGAATTTTACATATAACTAATAATTTATATTTATACTCCTTAAAGATAGTAGTTATTTGTCATTTTCTGATGGCCCCCAAAGTCATTGGATGTTGTATATTGAATGGAATTAGTTATGTGCACCAAAATCTATTTTAATTAGTCTTTGTATGTTTTCCCCTATACTATTCCATATTTCCTTGCATTATAAGCCAAAAAAA
>PVJC01003325.1:0-71452 GCA_004026665.1 Murina feae
GCATGTAGAAGGTAGCCAATGGATGATTCCCTCTAGCATATATGTTTCTCTCTCTCCTCCCTTCCTATCTTTCTTTCTAAAAATCAATAAAAACCTTTAGAGAAAAGAAAAGAGCATTGTAGTTAACCAATGAAAATAGTTTGATGTTTAAAACATAAATAATAATTAATAATAATACCATGTTAGCAGATAACAGCGTGTCCTTAGTAAAAACTAGATGTATTTACAAATGTGTGTCTACTTAGAGAAACAAATAGACTGCATATGTTTTCAGAAGTTGCATTCTTAGCTGAGCACACACAACTCATATGCAGACCCCCCCTGCAAAGTCATCTTAGATACTCTGCTCTCTCACTCCTCCCCTATTAAAAATGGAAGACACCAGTCTCTGACTTCATCATGCAACCCCAACTTTTCTGAACACTCCAAGTTTTTATCCCAGAGGTAACTACTAGGTTCATGACAGTCTGCTGCCCTCCTGTTGTGACTCCCTCCCATTCCCATTCCATAAAGAAAACAGGAAAATAATACCTGCAATGTCATTTTCCTAATAGAAAAATTCTATCACCAATGAGCTATGAGCATCTAACTTCAATCTAGATGAAAACCCTGCTCCTTCTGTCCCCAAGGTAATACCTTCCTTGGCTATATTTCAGCAATTCAATTCCACTCAGATGATATTTATAGAGGCTCTGCCATGTTCCAGCACTGCACTCGATCTGGAGAAACAAAGCAGCATGAGCCAGCAGCAGCCAGCAGTGGAGAACTGACCTGAAAGCACTCCAGGGCAATATTTCAGGTATTATGTTGGGAGCATGTACAAAGAGTTAGGGGCAGATCGATATAGTCCCCCTAGCACTCAGCCTCTGCAAAGTTCTCTTAAAAAATCCAACACAGGTCTGTTCAAACACAGCATGACCCAAGGCCCACACAGGAAAATAAAAAGCGCCCTAAGGTTGGATGGGCCCATTCCAAGAGCCCTGGTTGCCTTCCCACCCCAGTCCTACTCAGTCTGAGCTGCAGGAAGGATTTTCCAGGCTCTAATCCTCATAACACAATATTCCCATTCTGATCCCATTCTAACTGCTTTCGTTTCCTTAATACCTAAGAGATGGAGTCTTTAGAATTGGTGCAAAGGCCAGTGAACAGCAACAGTATTGCTTTACCTCTTCTGCAAAATCCATACAGAACCCCTAGCTCCTTTTCCAACATTGCTTCCATTCTGTACCTTTGCGAATTCCACACTCCATCCAAAAAGAATCACTTCTGGAATCCCAGACTTCATGATTTCCCATTTTCATATCTCTGACACGCTGCATTCTTTGCTGTAGAGCCTTCCCTCCCTTTGCTACATGTCCACCCTTTAAAGCCAGCTCAAATGCCACCTCCTCGACCATCCTCCCAATGGAAGTCTACTTGATGCTGTGCTAACTTTCCATTTGTTTATTCATTCACCACACATTTACTAAAATCCTTTTCTGTGCTCTGTTTGGTACCAGAGAGGCAGAGATGAATGAGTAAAAGTTGCGCCAAGCCCTCAGGAAATTCAGACATGCACATAGAGAAATGCGACATAATAGGATAAGAGATGTAATCAAGCCCCAAGAAAACATTTGGGTCCACAGACCCAGAAGAAAGACTAGCATCTGCTTGGGTAGGTCAGGAAGGCTTCAAGGAAGAGGTCTCATCACCCCTTTGTACTTTAATCTACTCTAGAGCAAGATCAATGTCTGGTTTGTAACTCCCAAGGTACACCAACCCAATCAACAGTCGGTAAAAGAAAGGAATAGATGCATGGATGAATGAATGACACATCAAACTCATCCTGTGGCTTTCATGCTATGCAAGACCATTTTAACACATATTTCCAGGAAGCCCCAAGGTTCCAACCTCACCGAGAAGGCATGGGGGAATGATATCACTTAGCTATTCCTGAATTCAAGGGAACAGGCCACCATTAACTGTAAAAGCTGCAAAAGAAAACTGGATTCAGCTCTTTGAGGGCATTCGCCAAACTGCTAGCTTAAAAGCCTCTGAAACCCAAACTATTAGAACTAATCTGTAGAAAATCTAGGTGTTGCAGAAGCAGTGTTCTGACAGAATCAGGCTTACCTGACTGTCACAGCACCGAGGCCGCTTCAGAAAATGATTGAAGGTTTAATTTTTAAGGTAGCTATTTGCTATCAACATTTTTGACGATGAACTTTGTAATACACCAACCTCCATGGCAAATTAAAAAAACCTGAATGCCTCTCAACTCAGGGGCAAAGCTTGACACCAATGAGTCTCAGATTTTATTTTGCTTTAAGGGAGATAAAATGGTTAGCAGTATAACAGTTTCTGGGGAGGCAATAGCAAGATGATGGAAAAATGGTTTAAAGAGAACTGGTCTGAGTTGCAGACAAGAGCACTGAACTAGGATTTGCACAGGAGTAGGATTCTGAAGCTGGAGTTCCAACACTGGCCCCTTTACTTAATGTTACATGACTGTGGAGAAATTAGTCAACCTCTATACCTTACTTTTCTCATCCATAAGACAAGGATAAGTATGCTTACCGCAGAGGCTTATTTTTAAAGGTAAATTAGATTATACATTTCAGGTAAATGCAATGGATAAAAAATAGAACTGATAATTACTGAAGGCCTAGCCAATGCTGAGCTTATCTGCATTCATAGCAAACCTTAATGTGGAATACAGATTAATTTATGTTTTCTAAACAGCCTAATTACAGTGGGCCAAACAGAATTACATTCTTGTTCTACAAATGAAGAAACATAGAGGGGAAGCTGGGTCTACTGATTTTAAATCCAATTTTACATCCAAAATGTCACTTTGTACCATGTTATTTTGTAAAGTCTCAGGCGCCATACCCATCGTCACCCAAACACAGACTCAAGAGATTCCCAACTGACCTCTCTGTTTCCCATACCTCCTCCTGCCTCCGACTCCAGTTCTTTCTCACTACACTTCCCATTTCCCAAGACTTTCCAGCATCGCTTTACATCATCCACAGGGCTGCTCATGCTTTAAGTAAAGTTCTAATGTCCTTTCCCATTTTCTTCACCCACCGCCCCCCCCCCCTTTAAACTAACACTTGTGACCAATTTATGTCCTCGAAATTAATTTTGTCTTCTCCCACTTTTGTTTTTCTCACTGGCCACCCCATGGTCTACTATTTCCTCTACTACTCTCCAGCTCTTACCCATGTTTCAAGACTCAGCTCATATTTTGCCTCCCCTGAGAAGCCTATATATATATACACCTAGCGGAAATCAAGTCTTCCATCTTCACACTCCCCCTACGCAATGCCAGTATTTTTCTCATTGCACTTGCCCCACACCATGTCTAAATGCAGTGTCTCTTAGTTGAGGCTGAGAAATCATTCTGTGGGCCAGCAGCCATATTTTGTCGTCTTTATTGTACCTGTAGTTCTTTTCATAGTGCTTTACAAATAATAAGCATTTAGTACCAGCTTGTTGAAGTGAATGAAATTGAATTTATTCAGCCTTCACTGTTTATTCCACAAATATTTACTGAGCACCTTCCATGCACCAGGCACAGTTGTTACAGGCTGTGGGGATACAGGTGAGAATAAAACCAACATTTATCTCTACTAACCTATTTGAGGTTGTAGATAAATGAGTAAACCATTTAGTATGTTTGATGGTGATGATTACTAAAGATCAAAATAAAACAAAAACCAGATCAGAGACATATAAAGTTCCAGAGCAAAACAAACAAACAAACAAACAAACAGTTTTCAGTTTTAAATTAACTGGTCAGGAAAGACACAAATGAGAAAAAAATCATAAAGCAGAATCGATGACATATGGGAAAAATCATTTACAGAGTATGGACTATGTATAAAAATTTCCTTAGAAACTGCACTATTAAAGACTGCAACCTAAACCAGACATGATCAGAACCTTGAGGATCCTTAAAGTCTGATAACAGAGTAAGATACGGACAAAAAATAACTAATATGAGACAGAAGACAAGAAGTCATAAGAAAGAGACTTAAAAATATCTGATCTCGAACAACAGTGTAGTGACTTCCAGGGGAAGGAAGGAATGGGGGTAGGTGGAGGAGGGGATCAGGGGATAAATGGTGCTGGACATTGTTTGGGATTTTACTGAAAGACATGAACGTTACTATGGATGATGTGTGGTTGAACTGTGCATCTGAAACCTGTAATTTTGTTAATCAGTGTCACCCCAATAAGTTCAATAAAATGGGGAAAAATCACTGATCCAACCAGAGACATCAGGGAGAGCATCAAAGAGCTGGAAGTATTTGAAACTGACCTGAAAGAAGGGGCACAATTTGTACAGGTCGTATGGTGCAGATGGGACTTGAACAGTAAGACCCTTGCATATGAGGGCTGATTTAAGTTCTGGGAGAAGGAGTCACCCAAACATACAATCATTTCTTCCAGGTCGCAATGCTCTCAGGTTTACTGTTACCACCCATGGACTAGGGAGTGATTAGGTGACTGCCTACCCTAGAAGAATCTTCATTTCTGGTTTACTGATTCATAACCTTCAACGGAGCGTTCACGATAGAGCAGTTACTGTGCCAGGCTCTGAGGAAAAGTCATTTAAGACTCAAGGCTGCCCTTAAAAATATCACAGTCTAGGATTAGGGAGACATGAATAAATCGGTGATTCGCATTCAGTGCCACAAAGGCACAAATCAAGTTAAGCACGAGGCCAGCAGAAATGCAGGAGAGGCATCCTGATCAGTGGGGGAGTTCGTGGAAGGCTTCTCAGGCAGGTGCATCCTTGAGCTCATTTGCATGTGTTTAATTAGAATGCTGTCTTAATTATGGAACACACTTATGCTTGAAGAAACGTGGAAAACCTAATAAATTAGAATATAAAAAAGTAAAAACCACCTTAATTCCACCAGCCAAAAAGCTTCTACCAATTTTAAGCTATTTCCTCCCAGTGATATTTGCAACCTCTCTCTTCCCCTCCTCACTAAAGATAGCAACAGACACTCCAACATATATATGAGAATACATACACATATATTTGTGTTTCATGCTTTTTATGTTATAGACCTTTTCTAATGTTATCAAAAATTTATGACAATGCAAACCTAATGGCTATGTAATACTGCATACCATTTATTAAACCATTTCTCTAATATTAGATGTTTAAGTTGCTTCAAATAGCAAGTATTTTTGCTATTATAAATGGTGCAATCAACGTATTTGCACATAAGTATTTGTTACAAAGAAGTGGAATTATTAAGTCATAGAGAACATACATAATTTAAACAGGCTTTGAGCTTTGAAGAACAATAGAAGCAAAGTAGTAAGAAATGCAAGTGCAGTATTAGCACAAGAAATAGTATTTGTGAAGCTACACGATCATGAAACAGCCTGACAACTTCCAGCAACTTCAAGTAATTTGGAAAGGCTATATCAAGGGGGTGTGTATGTTGGGAGAGGGAGTGGCTGAACAGAGATGAACCTGGAGAGATGAACAAGGACTAAACCATAAACATAAATAGTCTTGAGAGCTGAGTTATAGGGACTTAACTCCATCATAGAGTTAGTCATGAGAAACTGAAATATTTTCAGGAAAAGAGGAACATGATGATATCTGTGATTTAGAGAGGCTACACTTGGGCCAATGACAGATGGGGAGGAATACTGAAACAGAAGACACCCTTGAGGGCTACTGTAATAACCCAGGAGAATACTATGCATGGTGGGAAGCAAGGAACAGTGATGTACAAAAAGGGATACAAATGAAGGATGCTAAGCTTCTGGAATTTACAAAGCCTGGGAACTGATTTGGATGGAGAATTCTCCAGGTGATCTACATGGTCCTCATGTCAAATATGCTGCTGAGGTTTTCTGCAAAACTTCGCATGTCAACGTATATTCAATGTTCCAGCTGTCCTGACAGATGACATGTACTCAGTATCTTAGAGCTTTGTCTCCAAAGTGACCTCCACTTTGTACCTACGGAGGAGACCATGACCCTGGCAGCAGTCAACGAAGGGATAGGTGGGGCCACACATGAGCAGATCATTCCAAGAGTAGGAAACAGGTGAGCCCTGATGGGTTTTTAGACAAACCTGCATACTGTAAGGTCATCTTGTACACAGTACACAGGGTTTATGAAGTCTTACCCAAAGGAACGGTAGTGTGACCTTAAACGATTGTACTTTTCTTCAGACCGACCTTGACACTACACAGGAGTTCATCCTTATGGTACAGGTATTTCCTAGTTCAGAGTTTTTGTTTTCCTTTCATCTTCTCTAGGCATATCTGTGGTGCTTAGAATCCAGCTGTACACACCACAGAGGACAGAAAGGAGTAAACAGGGCACACTTAATCAACAAGCACAGTATTTATCACACTCGAGATAGACTGTCTCCTGAGATGGGCTGGTCTCCAGAAAAAATGTCCCTCACTCTGTCACCAAATCTTTTCTAATTGGCACCCGGGGCAAGGGGACCCAGCATGAATCACTGCGTGTTGCAAAGTAACTTCGTGCAAATAGAATTCAAAACTAAAGAGCTGAAGCACAACTTGTTTTTATTCCTCCAGGTGTTTTGACAATTGCTTACAATTTGCTTCTATAGGAAGAGTGTGTATATAAAATTTACAAAATATATGTATTTGTGTATATATACTATGTCCTTTGTAAAATACACACACATCACTCCTACTACCACAGCTTTCAGCTTCCATTCTTATATGTTATTTAAGAATTTTCCTAGATTTAAAAAAAAATATGACCTTTAAAATTACCCAAAGAGGCCTAACAAGTTCTAAATATGTAGAACATCCCAATATATGCCTATCTATATGAAGAACCATTACAGTGAAGCACAAACATGAGGAAATGTTCATTCCAATAGTTGAAACTCTTCAGGAATATCCCAACCAGGAATAAACTCCAATGTGATACCCTTTACTAAGCTGTTCTCTAATCCAATGGTTGGTCAATTAATCTAAGAAGGTGATTAAAGTGGTAAATCATGCCTTACGCATAAATTTTAACATAAAATACATAAATACAAGTTCATTCTCTAATTGTCTGGAAGGACCAAGGCCACTTTCAGAACCATCTTGTAACAGGCAATCCTAGGTCACTGCCTGTGATTTCAGGTCAGGCATTCTATTTACAAAGAAGCTTCTGGACATTACACGTTTTCCATTTTCATACAATTATCTGACCTACCTAATTTGACAGAAACCTTTTGGAAACTAGCTTTCTCCCAGCATTTAACCTGTTTCCCAGAAACAACTACCTATATACAGACATGTTTCAGTATTTTACATTACATTGAATTAAAATATATAAATACAACTGGTATCAGTTTGAACACCACTAAAGCTTATTACTTTTGTGGACACCTAACAGCCACTGAGGGCAGAAGCATGTGGGCACACTGTAGAGTAAGCTACAAGCCAACAATGAGACACTGGGAGCAGGCAGACTGTGTCAGCATGGGAAGGGAGAGGCTATGAACCCAGAAAGGAATGTAAGTGGGTTAGTTAGGAAAGCTTCTACCAGACATGAAAATTCTTTAATAACAAATACGGTTGTCCTCTGACATTGTATTGATAAGAAATGGCAGCAATAATGCTACATAACCAAGTAGCCCATGGCAAGGCAAGTAATAATAAGCAATTTGTTCTCATGCTCATGGGTCCCCGAGTCAGCTATGATGTGGGCAGGTCAGCACCTTTGCTTCAAGCTGGGTTATATGAGCTTGGTTCCTCATTGTACATTAGGCTGTGTTTGCTCTATACACAAGCATCCAGGTACCCAGGCTGAAAGGGCAGCAGCTATCCAGCATCTAACTTTGTCTGCTCATGGCAATGACAAAGCACTAATAACTTTCAAGCCTCCTCTGTGTCATGAATGCTAGTATTCTATTGGTGCAACATGAGTCACATGACCACACCAGTCATCAAGGGGCTGGAAGCAGACTCCAAGACTCCTGTGTCCAAGTCCAAGATCCCAGAGTGAGAAAATACACTTCTGCTACAGAGATGGGGGAAGGGAGTGACTAATTTCACCAGTAGTCTAACCTAGCATAGAGACCAAATAAAATGCTCACTTGGGGTCTTGAATATATGAAAATTCTGGTTAAGACTGATTTTCAGTTACTTTTAGCATTCTATTATGTTACAATTTTATAACTACTTTATAAAAAATTGAATGTTAATGGAGATAGAAAGAATTAGGGTTTTAGACATTATTTTGTCACAGAGTTTGGAATGAAGAAACATTTTTGTTTAGGGCTAGTTGCCCATGCAAACATGAGCACAGAGAGCTGCAATTTATCTGAAAATATATTTCACCACAGGACAGCAAAGCACCCTCCCTTTTCACATCCAATATTTGATTTAATGAATATAGTGTCATTTTTTAAAAAATACTGTCGCTTTGTGTGTATCACATACGTATGATATCATAAACATAAGTTAGCTATGTAGTCTTAAATTTGATTCATATTTTAATGGTGAAAATGTTCTTGAGATGAAACACCTAATACAACTCCTTCATTTTATAGGTTAGGAAAGTTGAAATTATTGGATATAAAGGTTGTGTTTAAAGAAGCATAAATGTATACAGGTCTCAAAGGAGAGAATCATTATCATCAAAATGAACATTTAGAGGTGGTTCTTGTTTTACAAAGCATATGTGCTCCTGAAAAGTAAACCAATCAATTGGTAGTTAAGTGTTGCATGGCTGGTAGAGACTTAATTGCTGTCTTTGGAAGTGAGCAAGAGTAGTGATTTGGGGCACATGATGAAGGTAAGAATCAAACTGAACTTTAGAGGATAGATAGGTTTTGATGAAAATGAAAAAAAAAAAAAGGCGAGAAAATACATTTCAGAAGAGGGAGAGAGTCATCATAACTGAAGTCATAGAAATAAAAAACACATTATGTCTGCCAATCAATGGAATAGGAGATGAATGGAAGGTGGTGGGGAAGGGGGGTATTGACAGTTAGAGGAAAATAAATTTGAATATGGAGACTGAGGTCAATTATGGCAGCATTTGAAATTAAGACAAGGGAGTTTGGATTTGAGATGGTGAAGAACTTAAATGTTGGAAGTGGCTGAAAATGGAAAGTCACATGGAAGGATTGATTGCTAGGGCTTGGCTGGGATTACAACACCCCCTCATGGAGAGACAGAGGCTCCTGGTTCCAGTGTGGTGCTTGGGCAGACTGGAGAATCTAGGGCTTAGAATTCACAGCTCACAGCAGACCCTCCCTATGTGCACTCACATTGCACTAAATGCCTGACATATACAACTAAAACACGGAAGTAACCATTATATGTGTGTGTGTAAATGGGTCCTTGTTTGAAAAATATATCCTAACGATCCCCATCTACAAAGTCAGTTCTTTCATGTAGATCTAAGGGTTTCCAACAGCTGCACAAAGCTCTTTATACTAACATGCATAAAAGCAAACAGCACATCAAAATAAACCTATAAGAAACATATAGACAGATGTGGGTGCTGCACAGATGCATAAAAAGGTCAAGAATTCAGTGTCTTGCCCTAACTGGTTTGTCTCAGTGGATAGAGCGTCAGCCTGCGGACTGAAAGGTCCCAGGTTCAATTCCAGTCAAGGACATGTACCTTGGTTGCGGGCACATCCCCAGTAAGAGGTGTGCAAGAGGCGGCTAATCGATGTTTCTGTCTCATTGATGTTTCTGACTCTCTGTCCCTCTCCCTTCCTCTCTGTAAAAAATCAATAAAATATATTTTTAAAAAAAGGATTCAGTGTCTTATTTTCTTCTGGTTTTAAAAAATTGGGTAAAATGAGACTATTAAGATGATATTAACATCCCTATGCTTTGGTTTTGTCCCTAAACTGGAAAAAAAAAAATCACAGGAATATAGTGAAATAACAAAGATTTTGCTAAATATAAAGTATTTTTAAATGTTTAAAAATATATGTATACTCTTGGCCAAAATATCTTGGTAAGAAGAGGTCCCATATTCTTTAATTATTTAAGAACTAGAGGCCAAGTGCATGAAATTCGTGCATGGAGTCGGGCGGGGGAGGGGGGTGTCCCTCAGACCAACCTGCACCCTTTCCAATTAGGGACCCCTTAAGGGATGTCCAACTGCCCGTTTAGGCCGGATCCCACCACGGGCAGTCGGACATCCCTGTCATAATCCAGGACTGCTGTCTCCCAACCTCTTCCCTGCCAGCCTGATAAATGCCTAACTGCTCCTGTGCTGGCATGATTGCCCCTAACTGCCCTCCTCATGCCAGGATGGCCCTCCCAACTGTCCTCCCCTGCAGGACTGGGTCCCTCACAACTGCCCTCCCCTGCAGGCCTGGGTCCCCCCCACAACTGCCCTCCCCTGCAGGCCTGGGTCCCCCCACCAACTGCCCTCCCCTGCAGGCCTGGATCCATCCCAACTTCCCTCACTTACAGGCCTGAGTCTCTCCCAACAGGCCTGGATCCCCACCAACAGCCCTCCTCTGCCAGCCTGGTCCCCCTCAACTATCCTCCCCTTCAGGCCTGGATACCCCCAACTGCCCTCCCCTGCAGGCCTGGGTTCCTCACAACTGCCCTCCCCTGCAGGCAGCTGCTGGGGTACAGGGCCTTCCCGCCCTGCAGGCCAGATCCCAGCATGCCTCCTTCCCCAGCAGCAGCTCCAGCCAATGGGGGGAGAGGGAGGAGGAAGAGGAGGAGGGGGGAGAAGTGGCACTTGCAGCTGCTGGGATGCTGGGCCGGGTCCCCGTGCCTCCTTCCCCAGCAGCTGGCTACAGCCAACACAGGGCTCACAGCCGTTGGGGTGCAGGGCCTGGTCCCCACATGCCTCCTTCCCCAGCGGCTGGCAGCAGTGCCAGCCAACTGGGGGCTCGCAGCCACTGGGGTGCGGGGCTGGCCCGCCCCACAGGCCAGGTCCCTGAGTGCCTGGGACCCACTGCCGCCACTGGCTGGGAAGCACCAGCCACCACCCGCCCGCCGGCCTGCGCTGCTGCCCACAGCTTCCCAGGACTCACCAGCGACTGCTCTCTCCCTGGCTGCCAGCTGCCATCTTGGCTGGATTAATTTGCATACAGCCACTCTGATAGGCTGGTGGGCGTGGCTTTTGCTGGTGGGCGTGGCTTAGGTGTCCCAGAGAAATGGTTAATTTCAATATTACGCTTTTATTAGAATAGATACTTTGTAACTGACATGTCCCATTCACAGAAGAAGAGATTTGGAAATAAACCTGAGTGGTCGAGTAAATTAATGCACATGTAAAATGATGCTTCTCAAGTGTTCAAAAATCTGGGTCTCTAAATTTAAACCTAACATTTCCAATGTATTTAAGTGCAATGAATTGTACTACATAATTTCTTAGAAAACACCTTTTTATCAATAATTCAAAACCAAACATTAGTGACCCTCCAAGCTATTAGAAATATTGAAGACCAAATCAAGGCTTTACAGAATGACTACAATAATAACAGAATAGCAGAATAGCTACTTTGTGAATAGAAAACATATATATTGTTCTCTGCCCTGGGTCCCTGTCAGAGTTCCTAAAACCCTTGTAATTTCTAAGTGATGACAGCAGTAAGAGCATCTTTTATCCTATTTGGTCTTTGAGCCTAATTCCTGACACAAATCTCCTAAATCCATTGGAATTTCCTGGGTTATAAGGGTGACCCTTGGTGGGGCCCTGTATAGCTACAGGAGGGCTGATCACCAGAGAGACCAAACCATGCTAGAAGCCTGAGACTTTTCATCCACGCCCCCATCCTATGGCCAAGGAAGATGGACTGGAGACGGAGTTAATGAGTGATTATGCCTTCCTGATGAAACCGCCATAGAAATCCCAGAAGTACAGGGTTCAGAAAGCTTCCAGGTTGGTCAACACCTGGAGCTGCTGGTACAGTGGCTCACCTGGAGAGGGCATGGGAGCTCCCTGCCCCTCCCCACATGCCTTGCCTTATGTACCTCTTCCATTTTGAGGTATATCTGCATCCTGTAAATGTTTTCCTCAGTTCTGTGAGCCATTGTAGAACCCAAGGAGGGGGTCATGAGAACCCTGATTCAATGCCAGTCTTTTGGAAGTACAAGTGACAACCTGAGACTTGCCATTGGTGTCAGCAGTGGAAGAAGTCATGTGGGACTGAAACTTTAACTGATGGCATCTGATGCTAACTTCAGACAGAGTGTCAGAACTGAAATGAATTGTAGGACACCCAGCTGGTGTCGCAGGATTGCGTGATGCGGGCAGAAGCAAAGTGGTGTGCAACAGTAGTGTGAGCCTGAAGGAAAACTCACAGGAATATTTACCAACTCGTACTTATTTTCCAAAAAAAACAAAAAACAAAGGCACATCTCCCTTAATTATGCTCAACCATCCTATATAATAAAGAGGGAATATGCTAATTGACCACCACACCTTCACGAGATGGCAGTGCCCAGTCCCCTCAGCCCTGCTGGGGGCCTCGGGTTCCTATACCCCCCACTGATTGAAGCTCAGGCATGCAGGCCCAGCTGAGGCACAGGCAAGCCTTGGATGGTGGCTGCCCAGCCACTCAGGGCCAACCGGAGGCGCAGGTAACCAGGGCTGGCCGAGGCTTGTGCTGCCAGCAGTGGCAGCAATAGAGGCGTGATGGGGGTGTTACCTTCCCCTGATCACCAGATCGCATCCGGCCCCTGAGGGCTCCCAGGCTGTGAAAGGGAGCAGGATGGGCTGAGGGACCCCCACCCCTCAGCCTCTACTTATTCTATAATCATGTTCTAAATTATGCATGGGAAGAAAACAGTGAAGAAAGAATGCTGAAGGAAATTTCAAGAACTTTAGTGCTTGAGAAAGATAATGAGAGTACAAAGTGATTAAATAATGAAATTTTTAGAAATATTGAGACCTGGTTTTAATAAGGAAGCAAAGAAATATCATCATAATTTTCATTTAACTTTTGATTAACAGCAGACATTTCATTATGGGCCATTAAAACCAATGTGTTGAGTTATGCACTAAACTTGCAACCTGCAGATAGCAGACCCCTCATAAAGTTGGTTTATTATACCAGAAATACCCTAATGAACAGAATCATATTCTACAAATCAAGCAATCTTGTGTGCTAACTTATGTCAGCTTAGAAGAAGAATGATTAAAGCAGATGGGTGGATGAGAGCCTCATTTTTTACTCTCTATAGAATAACAGGCTTCAAGAGACTCAGAGCCCCATGCAGATATTAACTTAATCCTCAGAAATCTATTCTGGCTACAGAGCTTTATAATCTTCCCCAAATTTAGTCCTGGGGGCCTTGCTGTTTTTCCGCTGTCACCATCTTCTAGACCCTCTGACTTCCATTTCATTTTACACAGAGGCACCATAACAACTTCATTTGCTGGATTTTAAATTATTTTGATAAAATGCATGATATTATACAGTTATTACAACTAGGACCGCAGGAAACATTACCAGATCGATATCACCATCGCCCATTAAATGGCGATTCAGTGTGTCAGTAATTTCCTTTCATTGCACTTCAAATCCTAAAATACCAAAGATCTTTTTTATTATGTCCTCTACGACCCCTGCAGGCTCAGAATGTGACAGAAACTGGAAGGGGTGGGGGTTGGGGGGTGACAGGAGGGGAGAGGGAGATGAAAGAGAAAGACTTAATAGGGCTGCTAGGAAGATGCTGATGAAGTCATTCTCTTTTTCTCCAAAGCTGAAATGATTTTAAAGGCCAAAGATGCAAGTTCTCTATCAACAGCCTCGGCTTCACTTGTATAAAATACATGAGATGAATCTAGAAGGTGTACAATTTAGGAAAACTTATACGGACACTATGGTTTAGGATGCGATTCAGTCTAAGTAAAATAAAGGATAGATTTAAAGAACATGATGAGGTAAGGAGTGGTAGCCAGCAATGGCATGTCTATAGAAGGTGATGTATGAAAACTTGATTTTCAGGGAAACCTGGACCACTAGAGCAGGTGGGTTAGACTTCCCCCAGGTGCATTGCCAGCAGACACAATAATGGACAAGGCTTAGGGTCAGATCTGACAGCTGGACAGCAGGTCTGCAGATAAATAGTTTATTTGCCTCAAAAGATCTTACTTCTGCAAAATGTCTAGCAGCGTTCCTTGGCAATCCTTTCCTTGACAAGGTTGTGGAAGGTCATTGACAGAATGAAGGAGGCCTGAAGATTGCTCCACCCCAAACCACAGGTGCTCCTCAAATGGCACCCCTTCCATGCAGATTTCCCTCTTTATTCTCTCCCTTTCATTCCCTCCAATCCTTCTTCCAACCCACCCATGACTCTCCCCCTTTAAACACTCACAATTTGCTTCTTTCTTTCTTCTGGCTCAAATCATACTCTGCCTATTATGCTGGTAATTTTCATACTTATTAATGAAGAGGTTTTTGAACACAGGATCCATGCCTCATTCACCTTCCCATCCACTCTTACCACCAACTACTCAGTGACTCAAAAAACGTGAGACATTGATTAGGAACTCAGAAAGTACTTTTATTGTGCCATGGGAATGCCAAGTTTATGCTAGAATAGAGAATCCTTAACCAGAAAGTTGGTGCAGCCCATTCATCCTTACATGCCAGATTTCTTTCTAGCTTTGTGATCTGCAACCAGGTGGGATTCCCATAGAAGTAGGGTACAATGAGCAGTGGGAACCCCCTCCTTCATTTCCCTTCCTTTGCCTGTCAGTGGCTTCATTGCTCCTTCCCACTTCTATATAAAATGTGTGTAGGAATTTAGAACAACATCAATCAATGAGCTCTTTGATGAATAACCCAGATCTTTTTCCTTCTGCAACCCAAGAGAAGTGGGTGGAGGGCTAGGGACTCCTTGGGAAAATTGGTCTCAGTTCTCATACAGCCAATACCAACAAAGATGTAATCTCAGGGTAAACCACTCCCAATCCAAGAGAGAAGAGAAAGAAATCAGTATAATTTTCTACCAAGAGTTGTCATGCACAGGTTAAAAAATGGAACAAGAATTTTGCAATATAAAATAAATCCACTTCCAAAACTGGATACCTAGAGAAAGACAGAAAATGCAAAGCTACATTAAAAAGATGAATGGGATCTGGGGAGAGAGTTTATTCAGATGAATGTGGCAAATCCAATATATTCAGTCCAGCACATCAAAGGGAATTGTTACCTCTTTCCTTACAAAATAAATCAAAAGAGCTACAGAAACAAAGAGAAAAAATAGTCAACCAATGTTTATCAAGCAGCTACTATATGCTCACTAAGAATACACACTGGAAGGCTTTAGCAAGATAGTAATATGGCCTGATAAATAGTTTGGCTCAGGGTGGATGAGGGACTTGAACAATAAAAGACTGGAGGCAGGGAGATAAGAACTACTGCAACCATCCTGAGGAAAGACACTAATGGATTGAATAAGTGTTATAAAATGGAGATGGTGGGAAGTGGTTGCCTTTAAAATATATTTTGGAAGTAAAAGAGACGGGATTTGCTAATGGAATGCATGTGGGCAATGACAGAAAGAAAGAAAAAAATCAATGACAACTCCTAGGTTTTCGGTCTGAGAAACTGGGTGATGGTGGAGCCACATATGGAGTTTAAGGATGGGGATGGAGAGAACATTAGTTCTCTTTAGCCATGTATGTGCATGCTATCCTTTAAACACCCAAGTGGAAGTTCAATTGGATACATAAATTTAAGAGCAATTAACCTAAAGATGGTATTAATAGCAATGGACTAAATGATATCGCTCAAGGTAAGAAGGAGAAGAGATAAAGGAAAAGGAGGATCCAAGTTCAAGCCCTGAGAGAGACTCTCTCAATATTCAGAGATTGGCTGGAGGTTCAATAAAGGAGACCAAGAGGGAATGGCCAGTGGGGTGATGTGGAAGGAGAACCAGGGTGCAGGACAATATAACTGAAGACCAGAAATGAAAATGTGTCAAGATGAAGAGAGTGGTTATCTGTGCCAAATGCTGCTGAGAAATATCACCCCCTCTGACAGCTTAGCATCCTACAATACAGATCAACAAGATGGTATTAATCACAGAGCAAGAAAGTGCCTTAATGGAGAGGAGAGTGGCCATAGCCAAAGTAGGAAATGAACAACTTCTTCATCAGAAGGCTCCACCATCAATTATTTCTGAAGTATCCAACTAATAACTTAATGCATGTTCAAAGAAGTGAGTTTCGACAGACAGCAGGGGAACGGCAGTGGCACTAGAGAATGTATGGGGAATGCTTCCCAGAGCCCAGCTTTCTAGTGGGCTGTCAAACAGGAAGGGGAAGTGGGTAGATAGGTGTCAAGTGAATGAAGTACTTGGATTTTATTCTGAAACTCATCGACTCCATTTCTAAAATGGTAATGCTCAACACTAAGTATCCTCTATATACAAATAAGTTAGGAAGAAAGTCATTGTTTTATTGCCCAAGAACACTTGGTACTCTGGACTCATGTACATTATTGCTTCTATCCTGTCTTTTTCGTAAAGATAAATCTTTTTTTAAACTATATTTTATTGTTTTTTTTTCAGAGAGGAAGAGAGAGGGATAGAGTTAGAAACATCAAAGAGAGAGAAACATCAATCAGCTGCCTCCTGCACACCCCACACTGGGGATGTGCCCACAACCAAAGTACATGCCCTTGACCAGAATCGAACCTGAGACTTTTGAGTCTGCGAGCCGATGCCCTATCCACTGAGCAAAACCAGTCAGGGCACGAGAGAAATCTTCTTAATATAGATCCATACTATGACTTCAAACCATAGGCCCTTCCAACAAATAACTTAAAGATGAATTATAGAGCAAAAAGTTCTGTTTGTTCAAAGAGTATGACCCAGATTCATTTTTTTCCATGGGATGTGGATAAAGTCAGAAAAATAAATATAAATCAATAGGATATTTTTCACTCTTCCTCAAAATATTTTGGGAATAGTATATACTTACTTCCAGGTCTGAGAACAGACCATTAAATGATTTGAATTCAGGGCACTTGTGGTTGGGGGGCTAAACGGTCAGGCAAAAGTGAGTGTTTCTAACTCATTAAGACCACACATCTCTCAACTCCTGCAGCCTTTCTGGAATCTGTCAACATTGTGAGTCATATTGTAACTCTAAGGAAATGCTTTTAACTTAACTTTTGACCTTCAGTATAATGAATCCTCTAATTCTACCAGTTCAAACTATTGAATAATTCAACAAACAGTGTTCTAACCCAAGGCAATTTAAAATATGGTGATATTTTTGCTCTGAGATTAAGAAAAGAGCTGATTCTGCATTTCATTCCAGCTCATCATGTTAAAAACACCTGAATACATCCATTTTTTTAAATTTTTCCTATGCAGAATAAAAAAAGAAAAGCTGAAATGGCAAAATAATGGTTTCAAACCATAGTCTCTCTTTACTGCAACCAAAATCTCCCTTGAAAATGTCCCCCTTCCCTCCCCCTTAAAAGGAAGAAAATTGTAAGTTGGAACACTGCTTACCAAGGAGTATATTTTTGTGCATGTTTGTAAATGCCAGGAATTTTCTGAAGCCAAGGGTAACTTATATTTTAGTCAATTCTCTATGAATGCCTGGGGAAATATGTACAACATTAATCAGGGTAACCGCAATTGCAAACTATCCTCCAAATGGAAAAGAAATACATACAGAAGAGTGACTGTAGTTTAAAATTAAGTTAGTGATGCGTCTGAGAACTCTATGCAAAGAATCAAACTTTAACACAAAAAAAGGGAGGGGGGATTTTGAAATTAGTGTCTCAAGCAAAATTATTTTTACTTTTTAAAAAATTAAGAAAAGAAATTCTACACTAATCTCTTTTAGAACTGGCATACATGTTTAATTTTTTTCCAAGTTAAGTAGTATGATATATTGGGAACATTACTGTTTAGTTCCTAGTCCATTTCTTTATCACCAACTAGTTGAAAGGCCCTAACTTTGGGTAATAGACAGAGCATGAGCTCTGTCGCTAGACAGATCTCAATTTAAAAACTCATCTCTGCCTCTGCTACGTATCCTTGGGCAAGCTCTTTAACCTCTCTGAGTACATTCCTCATGTGTGAAATGCTGATAATATCAATCAGTGGGGACTAAGATTTGAAGAAGACAGTGATCTGAAAGTGATCATCACAGAGCTGGCACCAGGATTTGTTCTCCTGCTTGAGGAACTTCATGAGATAACTAAATTTTCTTTATACTCTAAAAGCCTCTAATGTTAGAATTGTACACTAAAGAAAGAATAACCTAAATTTTCAGTAATCTAGGTACTTGCAAGAGAAAGTGTCACCTCATTTCATCTGAAGAACCAGCCCCTCCCAGATCTTAAAAAATAAGTGCTCATATATGTCATTCTGCAAAGCATTCCTTACAATTACATAAATGATTTTCACAGATTCAGATTACCGAAAACCAAAGTGTCAGCCTTCATATGGAATATCTCCAAATAATGCCAACCAATGGCTTCTGTTGAGAACTGTCAGAATTAAACATCCTTTTTTATATTCCTTTAATACACTTCTGGGTAAAACTACATTTTAGCCACTGAATCAGAATATATAAAAAAATCGACAGAAGGTGAGGGGTCTAACTGGTAGATCTATTTGGGGGGGATCATTTCCCATCACCGTTACTGCTTTTTTCTGTATTTCTGATCCCATTAGCTGTTTCTTCCTAAAAGCAATTGTTCCTAAGGTGCCACTGTTACACCTGCCCAAACTCTGTGCACCTTCCAGGCTGTGGAGAGGACCTCTGGCTTCTGTCTTCTTGTTCTCCTGTCCTCAGTCAAAATCTATCCACCATTTCTTCTTACACTTAAGGTTTAATTTCTTCTAATTAACTAATTAGATTTCTGGTAGGAGGTTTCAACATTTCCTTAGAAATTCTCTGAAACACGGAAGAATGTTTCTGCACTGAAGAATCTGTACAGTTTTCATCTTTGTGAAGTGCAGGAGCATACAAATACAAAGATTTTGTTTTCTGTCCCATTTCTTCTGTCGCGAATAACAATAGGATAAACTCATGAATACCAAGTAGCTTTCTTTTCCAGTACAAGTTTTGAATAAGTGAGCTGGTGGGAATTCAGGGAGCAATGGCTTGTGGCAGGTGGGCAGCCATTCAATGCCTTTCCACACCACAGTGAGGGAGCAGCAAAGTCTAAACTTCTCCCAGATTGGTATCCGCTCAGAGCAGCACGCGCGCACACACCCATGAGCCATTTGCTCATAAATTGTAACTCTATGAGTGACATATCAGAGTGAACTGAGAGGTATGAAGAGCGAATTACAGAAAAGGAAAATCATTAGGTAAAATAGGGGAGAGGCACCCAAAAAGCACACCCCCATTTTCAGATGGTGTTTCCATAAATCTCTGGCAAACAGTAGTCCTCTAAAGAGAAGACACTCTCTCTGTTCAACAGAATTACAAATGCCACTGCAAAATCTCAGGGCAATTCCTGCTGCCCTGTGCAGAGTGCTTTTGACCAGAGGTTGGACAAAAAGGCTTCCTCAGCCACTACCAAGCCAGACAGAGCAGGCTGAGGCTGTGAAGAGTGGAAATGGACATGCATTTGTCCAAAGCAAAATGTACTAAATTCCCTAATGTAAAGTGTACCCACTCAAGTTAATAAAGAAATGAAAGCACTCTAGATTATGCTTAATTTTCTGACACAGACAGTGATAAAAGCTGAAAAGTACCTATCAACTGAAGCCACACAGCTCACTATGCTTCCCTAATGACACTTCATTAAGGAGGATTTGTACGTGTCAAACAGGGAATAAATAGCATTTTGGTCCTGGAGACACTTCTTTCGCTCCTACCCATACTAAACAGAACATCCCATTTCAAGGGTATCTGGACATAATTTTTCATTGTGAGGCCAGTTTCTCAAACTAGAAAAGGAAATGAATAGCATGAATTGCTTGGAGAGCTACTTTGACAAATTTTTGAATGAAAGAAATGTAGCCTATTTATTACCCCTTTCTCTTAATGAAAAATGAGCCGGCATTTCTTTAAAAGAGGCACTAAGAACCTGAGATAAATCTTCCAAGTTAAAGACTTGGAGGAAAATATCACCAATTGTGTCTTATGTTTAATAATAAAGGGTAGTTATTAAAATAATCTGAGTTGGGACAAATGCAAAAACTAATATCAAAAGATAGGCAGAAAAAGAGGAAGAGAGAGGGAGGGGAGAAAGAAAAAGAAGCCTAAAGCCTCTGGCCCCTGCCTCAGCAGTAGCCATAGTCTGTCTGGGAAGCTTTCCCAGCACTGGAGGCCTTGGGGTTCCCTTGCCTGTGGTAATTTCCTGTTTACTCCTCTGTCTGTCTTCCCCATGAGAGTGGGCCTCTGTGAAGACCAAAAGAGATCTGCCCATTCACCATTTATCCACAGCTACCTACACAGGGCCTGGCATTCACTCAATATTGGAGGATGGCGAGGAAAGAGAGCATAGTGGAGGGAGAGGGTGAATAAAAGGACAAGGTGAAGAAATTGTTTCTCTTTAATCTCCTGAACAGTTGCTGTCTTTAGCCTAGTGAGCAAAAGGCAATACGTTTTTGACCTTTCCAATAAATACAGGGCTTCAGCTTCTGGATAACTAAAATACTGCTGAACCATCTCCTACATCTATCTGACCCTTTCATGGTCCTCGGAACTCACACAGTGGGTTCAAAAGAAGCACCACCAAGACAAAAAACCACAGGAAGCGAGTGGTAGCTTCTAGTCTCTTGGCTTAGCAACTGTTGTGTTGTCTTTTGTTTTGTTTTTTTCTTCTCCTTCTTCCACTTTACTTTCCTCTATGCTGAATGCCAAGAAAACACCCAGAGAATCTTCCCAGAATTAAGTCCTTACAATCTAGAAAGGTGGGCATGGAATATCGCTGACTCGGAATCCTCTGTACCCAAGAAGATTTAGATTTCAAATCCCAGCTGAAATAAATACCTATCTTTGAATGATGAGAGTAAGGAAAGATGTCTGATCTCGTGGCACAACTGCCCTAAGGAGAGACTGTCAGTGTGTCTAATGCCAGCCATGCTGAGTTCCTGGACAGTCACTGAAGGAAATAAACGAATGCATAACTCAGAAGAGGCATGGTGAGTGTCTTCCTCACTTTCTCTTTGTAACATCAAGTCAGAAAGGATAAATATGAAATGCAGACTTCAGCAAAGGGCAAGCTTCATGTGTTTATACTCTAAAAAGGAGAAAATGAAAATATTTCCATCGTCATAGCAACCTGACTTCGCCCACAGTAAGTGTATGCTATGTGATAGTGGTCATTCTGAATTACTGGTTAAGCTCCCTCTAAATGCATAGTTTGTTCTACAGGGCAAGCGGCAGAGATGACTTTAATGTCCTTAAAACAACTTTGGTTTCTGCAATTTAACCGTTTCAATATGCAGTTTCCTTACGCTATATACTGAGTGGCCAGATTATTATGACCACCCCATCAGTACTTCATTGGGCCACCTTTTGCCTTCAATACTGCAGCAATTCTTCTTGGCATTGACTCCACGAGAGGTTGAAAGGTGATGCGAGGAATCTGACACCATGCCAGATGAATAGCACTGTCCAGTTCTGTGAGATTTGATGGTTGTGGAACCAGCTGCCTGATGGCTTTTAACTTCGTCCCACAAATGCTCAATTGGGTTGAGATCTGGTGATTGTGGGGGCCACCTAAGCAAGGTAAAGTCTCCCTCATGTTCTTGAAACCATTCCTGCATGTATTGTGGCATGGTGCATTGTCTTGTTGGAAGAAGCCATCTCCATTGGGATACACCATCAACATGATAGGATGAACTTGATCAGCAACGATACTTAGGTATGTTGTGCTATTCAGATGTTGTTCTACACGAATTAAAGGGCCCAAATCATGCCAGGAAAACATGCCCCAAACCATAACACCGCCCCCAACAGCTTGAAGGGTTGTACTCATGCATGTGGGGCACATGCTTCATGCCGTTTCTGCCAAATTCTAACTCTGCCATCTGCATGATGCAACTGGAAATGTGATTCATCAGACCACGTGACTTTTTTCCAATGCTCAACTGTCCAATCCTTGTGTTGCTGTGTGAATTGGAGACATTTTATCTTGGTAACTGCAGACAGCAAAGGTGTTCGAACAGGCCTTCGGCTTCCATATCCCATACGATGCAGTGTACGGCTAATTTGCCTACAAAGGTCAGGTGGTCATAATCTGGCCACTCAGTGTATATAACCATTTTCATGTTCTGTTCTTCAGATGTGGGAAACAAAGCACTAAGTCACACTATCCTGAAACAAGCACAGCAAAACAAGGCTCAACCTTTGAGTCTAAAGGTGTTCCCTAGTCAAATCAGAAGTAAACACAAGCGTGAGTGTTCATGTCCCTCGGTTTGTCATGAGAAAAGGAAAATGTCATGTTACTCATGCGATTTATCATTTCCATGACTGAATTAGACAAAGTGAACAAAATGATGCCTGGAATGCACAAGGTAGAAGAGTTATAATGATGGAGTCATAATGAGACTCGCGGCTTTGCAGTGATTGGCCAGCAGCTCAAATGTCACTACTGTTCTTGACTACTCTGAAGCTCAGTTTCTCAAGGCAGGGGTAATGACACCTACCTTGCAGCACTTCTCTGAGCTCTGCCTGTCTAGCGCAATGCCTAGAGCACTGTGGTTGCTCAGTACATGCCAGCTTTCTTTCATCTTAAGAGCTAATATCAGATGCAGAGCCCTGCTCTTGGGGCCTTGGAAATGTAACTGCAAAAAGTCAGGACAAAAAAGGAGAAAGAAGATGAGAAGCAACACAAAGTCAGATATGATCAATGCTGACAGATGAAACACTGGGGAAATGCTTTACCATTCGTTCCTATTTAAGCATTTAGAACTTAAAATTAAAGTTATAGCATGCATCTACATTTACATTCAAATACTACTTATCAAATGGAATGTACCTACAAGTTCCAATGCTAATCTTCATACCTTCTCCAGACATAAGGAAGGAAATTTTAGAGGAAGGATAGACAGTGTTTTTACAAACCTTTAAAATCTTTACAAAGCCAGCGATATGGTTATTATTCCCATAGTTTTGATGATGCAAAATCTGTTTCAAAACATCAATTGCCTAGTTACCACTGCCTAATGTGACATATAATGGCAAACTATAATATAAACATAATTCTAGACTGTGATATGACAGGGATCCCTGAGGAAACCAGGTTAATTTTGGTACCTCCTTGACCAGAGCAATTATCTCTCTCTGTGCTTCTATATTCTGTTCTCTGTGGGACAGAACTGGCAATCATCCTTCAGAAGCAGCGGCAATCACTTGCACTTTGGACAAGTGCTGTAGATTTGGAAGCATGACTATTGCCACCCACCCACGTTTCCTATGAAGGTTTTCTAACCCTGGTGCTATCAGAGTCCCCTATGGAAATCTCATTTTCTCCAGAAGGGTATCAACTGAATTCCCAAATAATTATCAACATAAAACTTGTTTGAATTATTTCATTAAATTTTTAAAAATATATCATGCTCTCCTCTAGTTATAAACAGCCAGCAAAAGTTCCACTGGATGGGGAAAGGGGTTTGTCTAATTCCCGTAGAATCTTTTTTTTAAAATAAATTTTATTGATTTTTTACAGAGAGGAAGGGAGAGGGATAGAGAGTTAGAAATATCCGTGAGAGAGAAACATTGATCAGTTGCCTGCTGCACACCTCCTACTGGGGATGTGCCCT
Organism: Murina feae; assembly: GCA_004026665.1. Classification (NCBI taxonomy): domain Eukaryota; kingdom Metazoa; phylum Chordata; class Mammalia; order Chiroptera; family Vespertilionidae; genus Murina; species Murina feae. Next base: position 23,686 of record PVJC01003325.1, read on the forward strand.
CAACCAAGGTACACGCCCTTGACCAGAATCAAACCCGGGACCATCCACCGAGCCAGACCCGTTAAGACTCCCGTAGACTCTTGATGTATCATTACAGGATCTGATGATCTCTTCTGAGTTCTGACAAGAAGCATCAGGCCAAGGATCCCTGAAAGGTATCTCCTAACAGTTCAGGGTTTAGATCCTCTAAATTCTGAGCTAAGAAATCCTCAGTTGATAGAAAGAGCCTGATATATCAAGCGACTCCTCTGAATTCAGTAAAAATTGGCATATGCTTGGATATTTCTCCATTGATTTTTAGAGACAGTGGAAGGGAAGGGGAGAGATAGAGAGAAACATTGATGTGAGAGACAGACACATCCACCGATTGCTTCCTACACACTCCGATCAGGGTTGGGAATTGAGCTTGCATCTGAGGTACATGCCCTTGATCAGGATCAAACCCGGGAGCCTTTAGTCCAATGGCTGACACTCTATCCACTGAACCAAACCAGCTAGGGCTCTATGCAGCCCTTAAACGGTTCATTGAAACTATTTTGGAAAGAGACAACTACTTATAAGAAAATATAGGAAAAGAAAAGATTAGGAATTCTGAAGTTTTTTTTTAAACTAACTATGAACATGTTTTCATATGTCTCTTGACCTTCTGTATGTCTCTTTCAAAAAGTGTCTATTTTAGGTCTTTTGCCTATTTTTTATTGGATTTTTTATCTTCATTTTGTTAAGTTGTATGAGTCCCCTATAAGTGGGCTCTCGTGTTGTTTTGTTGATGGTTTCTTTTGCTGTGCAGAGCTTTTTATTTTGATGTAGTCTCATTTATTTATTTTGTCTTTAGTTTCCATTGTCCTAGAAGTTGTATCAGTAAAGATACTGCTACGATCTACATCTGATATTTTGCTGCCTATAAATTCTTCTAAGATTTGTATGATTTCCCATCTTATGTTTAAGTCCTTTATCCATTTTGAGTTTATTTTAATATATGGTGTAAGTTGGTGGCCTAGTTTCATTTTTTTGCATGTATCTGTCCAATTTTCCTAAAACCATTTATTGAAGAGACTGTCTTGACTCCATTGTATGCTCTTGCCTCCTTTGTAAATATTAATTAAACACAAAGGCTGGGGCTGATTTCTGGGTTCTTTTGTTCTATTGCGCTGGTCTATATGTCTGTTCTTGTGCCACTACCAGGCAGTTTTGACAACAGTGGCTTTGTAATATAGCTTGACATCTGGTATTGTGATCCCTCCTACTTTATTCTTCTTTCTCAGTATTGCTGTGGCCATTAGGGGTCTTTTTTTATTCCATATGAATTTTTGGAAAGTTTGTTCTAGGTCTGCAAAATATGCCATTGGTATTTTAATGGGGATTGCACTGAAAACATGCTCAAAGTCACTAATTATCTGAGAGATGCAACTCTCAACAACAATGAAATACCATCTCACACCTGTCAGAATGGCTATCATCAACAAATCAACAAAGGACAAGTACTGGCGAGAATGTGGAGGAAAAGGAACCCTCATGCACTGCTAGTGGGGATGCAGACTGGCGCAGACACTGTGGAAAACAGTATGGAGTTTCCTAAAAAAATTAAAAATGAAACTCCCATTTGACCCAGTAATCCCACTCCTAGGTATATATCCCAAGAAATCAGAAATACCAATATATGCAAACCTATGTTCATAGCAGCACAATTCACCATAGCTAAGATTTAGAAACAGCCTAAGTACCCATCAGCAGATGAATGGATTAAAAAACTGTGGTACATCTACACAATGGAATATTATACTGGTGTAAAAGAAAAGGAACTCTTACTGTTTGCAACAGCATGGATGGACTTGGAGAACATTATGCCAGTCGGAGAAAGATAAATGTCACATGATCTCATTCATTTGTGGAATATAACAAACAACATAGACTGATGAACAAAAATAGATCCAGAGACACAGAAGCATCAAACAGCCCATCCAACATCAGAGGGAAGACAAGATGGAGATCAATCAATGAACATGTATGCATGTACATATGCATAACCCATGGACACAGACACTTGAGGAGTGAGGGCATGTGCTGGGGGATGGGAATGCTGGGGAGAGGTCAATGGGGGGAAAGGAGACATATGTAATACTTTAAACAATAAAGAATTTTTTAAAATAAAAACAATAGACTAGAATTTTAAAAAATAACAACTACCTATGAACAGTTATTACCAGTCAAGAGCAGCTGAAAAGGTCTCCTCCTATTTTGTCAGCTGTTCAATAGAATTTCTAAGTAAATGTTCCTTCTTGGAGGTTCTTATCACTATTCCATCTTTGCAGAGGTCTCTGGTAAGCAAAAGGCAATCTAGCATGGTAGCCTTTGTGCACCTGTTTCTAGGTAATGAGGGAAAAAATAATGCCTGAGTCCATTCACTCTTCTAGGGATTTAAGCAATAAAATATAAAGAAAATAAAACATTAAATATGCATATTGCTTTAAGATATTTAAGATATCTTTACACTGGGCATAGTCCTCCCTCACCTTTCCTATTTAAAGATATAAACTCAGTAAATGGCTTTCTGGCTTGGACGAATTCTTTCCTACATTCTAAAATTCCTCCCATGAAGAAATTAAAATAATTTTGCCTCTAAAAAATACTATCTTGTAAAAAAAATCCCCTGAGTATAGGGATTTGGGATGATTTATGGAACAACAGTCATCTGAAGGAGTTCATTGTCACAGCATTTTTTAATATGAATAATGATACATCTCCTTCTCCTTCAGTAACTCTGCCCTATAATAAACTATCGCCACACAACCCACAGATAATGATATAACATTTTCCCCCAGCTATTCAAACTGCTTAATATCTGCAGACAAAAAGTGAATCGGATACCCACTACTTAAGTGATTTTGCTGTCTATCTGATGTCCTGCAAATCAGCCTACTCAGTCAGTTTGCAATTCTCAAAATCTGCTCAACTCCTCTATTAATGTTCTAACATCCATTTCAACTTATCAAAGATAGGCCATCTACTGCACGCACCCACTGAGATGACAACTACAGTGCCTCAAGTTCAGGATAGATAATGAACCAGTCTATTTATTACAGACCCTTCCTATAGCCTTCCTGGTCTAGATCCTGGGTCCTGAATCCTCTTATGGCCTATTTCCTGTAATATATCTGGCTGAGACCATGTTACACTGATACATTTACCCACAAGGCCTTGAAAGCCCTTAGAGAACTATTAAACATGTAAGTTTACAAAGATTTTAAAGAAATTGTCAGCAAAATGCAACTAGAGGGAAAAAGTCCAGCTATTTTTAGGCCATCTGTTCCAATTTCATGCCTTACCACTTTTATAACCAAATAAGAAAGCTGATAAGGATTTCTCCTCTTTTTCCCCTACAGGGCACCATTTCCAGTGCCCTGGGTCATTTTTTTTCTTTTGATGCCTAGAAGACAAATAGAAGTCAGAGTTCAATCACACCAATGAATATTCCTAAAACACACACACATTCACACATACACACATACACGGCTTCTAAGCTGCTAAATCTGGAACATTCCTAATAGGAAACAAAAACAAACCTGAAGAAAGAAGAGTGCTAGGGGGGAAAGAGGGCACAGCCAAAGGCTGCATCTGCCCAAGAATCTGGGTCACACCAACAGGTTTTATCAAATGGGTGCTTAGAATTCTGCATGACAGCTGTGCAAAGCTCTTCAACTTCACTTTCCTGCCTCAAAAATAGCAGCTGTTTGGGCTGTAACAGATCCTATCCCTGGTAAGTAAAATTATCTTATCCTTGGAAGAGTTAAGGGCAAGGAAAAAAAAAAAGACTTAAGTCCCATCTTAAAAACACCCCAACCACATCTTCTGCTCTCCATCCAACTCTGTGAAAAATACCCAAAGGAAGAGGAGATGAAAACAGGTTGAAAACTTTCTCCTTTAAAAACTGGGGAGGTCATTTAGGTTCCCTCCAGCATTGAGGAAAGCTCAATCCATTAGTTTTCAATGACAGGTCTGGTTCCTTTCCAATTCATTTCTACTCAACAAAATGTCAAGTAACTTAGAAGCCCTAAGTTTATTTACAAGTTGTCAGTTGTAGAAAAACAGCTGAGTTCTTTCTGAATATTGAGTTTGAGCACTAAATACACTGATACCACCACTGCAAGGTGGAAATATTCTTGTATCATCAACCACCTATAAAGGTAGGACAGGAACTTGAAGGTACCATTTTTAAGTTTATCATATTCACTAGAGGCCCAGTGCACAAAAATTTGTGCACTCGGCGGCGGGGGGGGGGGGGGGAGAAGTCCCTCAGCCAGGCCTGTGCCCTCTTGCAGGCTGGGACCCCTTGGGGGATGTCCACCTGCTGGTTAGGCCCACTGCCTGGGCGATCGGGCCTAAGATGGCAGTCAGACATCCCTCTGGCAGCCTGGGAGCCCTCAGGGGATATCAACTTGCCAGCAGGGAGCAGGTCTAGGCTGCACTGCTGAGGAAGTGGGAGAGGCTCCCGCCACCATCACTGTGCTGGAAGCCCTCAGCCTGGCTTGTGGCTGAGCAGAGTTCCCTCCCCCTGTGAGAGCTCACTGACCACCAGGGGGCAGCGCCTGCATTGACCATCTGTCCCCTGGTGGTCAGTGTGTGTGTTATAGTGACCAGTCATTCCCAGTCATTCTGCTGTGAGGGTCAATTTGCATATTACCCTTTTATTATATAGGATTATATCTTCACTAGTGTGGTCTCTTAGTAAATTCCAAACTACTTCCTATTTATTACACATTACACAATTAGCCTTGACTATAAATGTACTGCCCCACAGTACTGCCATCTTAAGTGTCAAAGGGAAAAACTTTCTCTTCACTAATTAACATACTCTTCCATTATTCATTCAAATTACATTTTTCTGCTTTAAATGTTTAGTCTAAATCTCATGCAGTAGCAGGAAGTTCAGAAAATTTCCGTATTCTATTTCCTGTTCTTCCCTTTTCTCACTTTCTGAGAACTGTTTGAACATTTCATTCTCTATTTTTTTTTTTATTTGAAATATCGAATCGTAAGAATTGAAGATATATTTCCCAAGTGCAGAAACATGCTCAGAGGGGTAAAGTGCTTGCCCAAGATTACAGGGCTAAGAAAATGTCAGATCAGTCTCTGAAAGAAAGATATCTCCTCCTTCCTCACCTACTTCTGTTACCGCCACCATCTTTCTCTTTGTCATCCAACCCTCTAGTCCTTCAGCTTCCCCCTCATACTGAATCAACAGTTCAACTGCTGGTTCTCCTTCCACATAGTCTTGGTCTCTGGTCCCCATCTCCATCCCATCCACTCTACGTGTATCCCTCATTACCACTGATCCTAACTCACTTGCCTCTTCAGTCTCTCTCTCCCTCTCTCCCTCTCTCCTCTCCCTCTCCCCCTCCCCTCCCCTCCCCTCCCCTCCTTTCTTCTCTCTCTCTCTCTCTCTGTTCCCATGTCCTTCCAGTTCACTGTGCACACTACACAGCCTCCATATAACTCTACACTAACCCTGGTTTTCAGAATAATGCCAAGATCCTCTTATTTTTTTCCATCGGAGCCCCACTTTCTCATTGATAAGGTCCAAGCTTCCTCCCCAAAACCCAGGACTATTCGAAATCTGGCTCCAATTGTCTCTCCTACAACCACCCTCCACACAAATAATACTCTGTACTGCCCAATGCTGGGCCTCCACTCCTGTTGCTGTCCTAGCTGGAATGTCCCTTCTTGGCACAGTCAACACTAGCTAAATCACATGATCTCTCCCATGACCCCTCAAGCCAAGGTGAAATCTCTCTGTCTGAACTTCATAGCACTTTGATCCTTATAGTTTGCTCTGTATAAACCAGGTATTTCCATTCTCCTATAAATGACTTACTTCTCTCAATGCAGAAAGCAGTGAGCTGGTGTTTGTTTCCCTTGGGGTCCACCTTGGCAGTCACACAATATTAAGCACACAGGAAGAACTCTCACTTACTGTTCCAATGAATATATTTGGCTGGCTCCCTCTATAGAAGCATAGCTATTCCGAAAGCCAAGCATAGTCTTACATGCATCAGCCAATAATTAAATTTAGAGAAGTAGGAAAGGTAGTAAGAGCAGATACAGTGTCATTCAGGGACAACATGAATAACCATAAAACACATTAAAATAGAAAAGGTGTTGGGATATATCCAGAAGGGGAAAACTCCCTTTAAGTTCCTGACTCCAGATACAATTTCCAAACAAGATGGGGATGGAGTGTGGGAAGTGTTCTGGGTGAAAAGTGATTACAAAATGGGACATTGTGACCAAGAAACCTTGGTATGCAAACAGCTAAGCCTTTAGAGTCTATGGAAAAATAAAATGCTTAATTATAATTAGTTTATGTTGTCCATTAAAATATAGTTCCAGCTGCACCCAAACCCATCTTGAGTGGAGCTGAATCTCAGCACTGGCAACGATTTTGGAGGGGAAAGGGGCGAGGTAATTTGTGTTTTCGGTTCCATGTCAATGGGATTTCTCTCCCTTGCTTGTCTCTATTCCAGTACCCACCCATTCTTCAAAGGCTGGCCAGGAGAACAGGAGTTCACAGTCCTGAAGAGAAATGGAAGGGGGTACTAGTTTCACTTTTTTGTTACCTTTAGAAAGGTGTTTTTTTTTTCTTTCCTAAAATTTTGAGATAGAAAATCCATTAGATAATTATGTACAACCCAAGAGCCCAATTCAAGATTGTTCCCTACAGTTCCTTCTCCAGCAGTTTTCCAACCCACTTCCCCAGGGAAATGTTAAAGTTGTCTCCCCCACAGTTACTTTCAAATTCAGCTGGAACCTGGTACCCCTGCAAAGCTTTAAATGTAAACTTTATAATAAGACCTGAGCTGAAATTGCAAACAGCCGAAAACCAGGATCTCTGTTTCTTTGCAAAGAAGCAAAAACATTTCTAGGCACAAATGAAAAAGAACACACCATGCTTTTATGCATTTCTGAGTTAACCTTACCATAGCTGTTCTCCCCAGCAAGTCTCAACTCCTCTGGGGATGTTTTTTGGTGTTGTCATTCTCAGAAAAAAATGACAACTCTGAACTAAGTCACAGATTTTTATTTTTTTTTCAATGCCAGAATGTTCAAAAGCAGGCTACCAACTTCTAGAACTTTCAGAACATTAATGAGAAGAGCAAGGTTTTCTCACCAACCTAGGACCTGCTGTTAGTGTTACAGGATGCAAATTTCCTAAGGGCTGAGATAGTATGATTTATAGCCTAACTGTGGTCAACAAAACAGTGTGGGAATGAGGGCAGATCTGGGTTCCAATCCTGGCTCCACAAGTTATTAGCTATATAATCTCAGATAAATGAAGGGATGCCTCTAAACCTCTGTTTTTCAATAATAAATTGGGCATTATATAATGCCTAACTCATAGAACTGAGATGATAATCTTGACACAACATATAATCAGCACAAAACATCCTGTATTCCAGAGTAAATCCATAGTAAATGATCTTTACTAATAAAAGTGTAATATGCTAATTAAATCAGACATTTTCCAGATGACCTTCTGGATGTCCTTCCTGACTCAGCCAGGCCTGGGCAAAGCTACCCGTCCATAGTCCCAGGCACCAGCACCAGCGCCAGCGGCCCAAGAGAGGGAGAAAAGCCGCCTGTCCTGTGGTCCCTGGTGCCTGCAAGCTGCAATCAGGGCGAAGTCACCCACCCACAGTCCCCTGCAGCTGCAGCCAGCCTGGGCAAAATGGACCCGGGTCCTGGGTGCCTGTGGCCGGCAGAGGTGGTTAGAGGCAATCAGGCAGGCAGGCAGACGAGCAGTTAGGTGCCAGCAGCCCCAGATTTCAAAAGGCATGTCTGACTGCCAGTTTATATACTCACCAGCAGTAGGACATCCCCTGAGGGGTCCTGGATTAGAGTGTGTGCAGGTGGGCTGAGGGACTACCCACCCCCTCCGCCCCGCCCTGCACTAATTTTGTGTACCAGGCTTCTTCTTGTAATGTAATAAACGCACTTCATTTACTATTAAACCTAATAGAACCACAGCACCTTGCGTTTAGAAAAGCTTGATTCACACATGCCAAATGACGCCTGAGGTGTTGTTTTTTTCCTGGTTTTTATAATTCTCTACTCCTTTTTATTTATTTATAACCTCGTTTATAATATTAACAATATTAAATTGGGAGGACATCTTCTATGATTTACAGTATTTATAAGCTTTACAAATGAGTCAGACATAGTCTTGCTCACTTGGAAACTCTGGGACTATAAATTCCAAACACTTAAAGCATTCCTCTGTCACTGAGGGAGACCATGAGCATCTCAACAGTGTACGTGAGCTAAATGTGCACTCTTCCTAGGATGGTCTCCACCAAACGCTCCTCTTCCTCCTGGAGCCACATGCCCTGTTCCATAGGTGATCTGCTTCTGTGCCAGCAGATGGATGCCAAATCCTTTCAAAGTGGAAGAGGGAAAAGGTGCAACAAAACAGCCCAAAATACTCAGTGTCATCTAGGCTCAAGAACACTGATCTATTATCCATTATCACACTGCAATATACAGGTAAAAGATATTTTTTAATTTTGTAGGTTAGTTTTTCACAAAATTCAAGGACATTTGCAACAGACTCAGCATCTAGTTTTACCTGATTTTCTCTGTTATAATGGGACAGATGTCACCTCCACATATCAATTACTTGGGCAATGCTTTCTCTGGTTTCACCCACTCCTACATCTCTGTCATAGCAATGGCAGCAGAATCACTCCTGTACTTCGTGTTAACGAGCAGGTTCATCAATACTCACACCACTCCTCAGTTGTTGAGCACTTACTGTGTGCCAGATCCCAGATTCATAACAAAATTCTATAAGGGAGGTGCCATTACTATTATCTATTTATAGAGAAGGACCTTAAAGTACAGAAATTATAAGTAAATTCCCAATGTCCTAAGGGCCTGAGGAGTAGCAGAGCCAGGCTTGGTCCAAAGCAACGTGTTCCTAACTACTCCACTGATATCCAAAGCATCCACCACAGGTCCTCTTCACTGAGGAAAATGTAGAAGCTGACTGCTTCCACAGCTATTCAGCCATTCTTCAAATATGCTTTGTTATCAAGTCTCTAGGACATCGCAGGGACTATGCTGGGTATTGGGGACCAAGACAAACACTGTATCTGCCCACAAGGAGAGTATAAACAAATAAGATAATTTTATGTTTTAAATCCTAACATTAAAAATTATCCAAATACTTAAATAAAATTTACAAAAAAAGAAAACAAACACACCCTACAATAAAAATCATGCAAATGATTCATTAAATAAAGTCAGGCTCATTGCTACAAGACAGGAGGACCCTGTGACAGGATATAACAGGGGGGCCATTTGGGTCTGGAAAAGCAGGGAACCAGATTTCTGATGCTGCTGATAGAGCCACTAGCTAGGGTTAACTTCAGCCACAGCATCTACAAAGGCGATGATCACTCAATTTGTTTCCTTAACATGTGGATTCCTGATTCTTGCCCATTTGGGATTGTTCAGTCAATTGCTGATTTTCAAAAAATAATACAAGATAGCTGCCGATAACGTTTCAAAATGCCAACCTTCCTTCCATCCCTCCTTGGTTGTCTATGTTACTCCTAGGAATGAGGTCAGTTTACAGGTTCAGCAGGATAACATGTCATAACATGCTTTCCCCAGTCCTAAAATCTCAAGTTGTTCTGAATCCTCTAGCCTGGCATCCAACATTCCCTTGGAGTTTACCTAAGCTTCCTCCCAGCCTAATGATTTGAATGTATTAATATAGAAAAGTTTTAATATACAGCAATGCCATTTTTTCTTCTCAAATTCTTATTGGGAAAAAAATCAATAGTTCTAGTCAGCAAGATCTTAATTATTTGAAACTTCTTTTTTATACTTTGTCCTTTAAAATCTTTCTAAAATGCATTAGTGCAAGTTTCCATCTCAGTAACATTCTGGTGAATAAAATAAAACTGATCTCTAGTGAGACAGGATCTTGGACCCTTCTGTAAGATTTCTCAAGATATCAACATTTCTTAAATCTTGACACACTGACCATATTTGGATGCGGAGAACAGGGCCCTGGGTGTGGAAGAGGCGGTATAGTTTTCATAGACAACAGAGAAACGGCCGAGTTGCTGGGTTTCGGCTTTGCCGCCAGCTTCCACCTCTCAGCAAGAAGCACACACACATGTAGAAAGAAGAAAGGGATGATGTAAGAACCCCAAGCCCAGAGCCCATCAAAGTACACACTTCTCTCCCCCTGAAACCAGAGGAATTTCCATTTTATCTAGTTCAATCTGGAGCTTCCATGAAGGATTTCAACGTCAAGAAAGGATGCCCCTTCTTTAAAAGGTCAGGGAACCACTAATACCTGATTTGAATTAGTTCCAAACCTAAATGAATTCAATCTCAGAATAACCTAGGAATTTGCAACTTGATCTTTTCATTCCAGAATTCAATGAGAGACAAAATCTTTTCTAATTCTCTTCCCATATGAGATTCTATAACGTAACGAATCTGCTGTCAGCCTAGACCGCTTAGCTTGGGATGTTTCTGAAGTAAGCAAATTCCACACGAAGGCTGACTTTCTTAAAACCTGCCTATTCAAAATGCACTGAGAAGAGAATGGCTGAATCACAGTGACAATTCTGTCTAAGAAGGGTGTTGCTTCACGTTAAAAGAAACCTGAGTTACTGTGAAGAAATGCTCTCTGTAAGTCCCAAGTACTGAATAATCATCCTTAGGCTGATTTCCAGTTGGTTTCCTTATCAAAAAGCCAATAAATATGTCTTAGGTGCTCCTGGCAAACGGAAGCACCAAGTCCCGCCCCTTGAAGGGAAAACTCAGAACAGAAACCAAGGAAATAAGCAAGAAGAATGAAGAACAAAGACGGGCAATTATTAACTGTGAAGTTAGTGTTGGAATGTTAAAATACAGGGTGGGGCAAAAGGAGGTTTACGTTGTCCATATGAAAAGTAATACAATAATTAACAAATAATACAAGAATAAACTGTGGCCCTGCCAAGGGCATGTACCTTGGTTGTGGGCACATCCCCAGTAGCGGGTGTGCAGGAGGCAGCAGATTGATGTTTCTCTCTCATTGATGTTTCTACCTCTCCATCCCGCTCCCTTCCTCTCTGTAAAAAAATCAATATTTTTTTTTAAAAGAATAAACTGTGTTTCATGTACTGACAACTGTAAACCAACTTTTGCCCCACCCTTTATACCAAGAAAAAGCAGATCAATGGAAGAGAGTCCCCCCAAAAGAGGTGGGATGAAATCTGAAAGCACTGAGCAGAGGAAGGGAAACTGAAGCCTTCCGAAAGATGGGGGCCGCAGAAAGGCGTAGACAGCCCTATTACGTACGGTGTGATAGACCAACGCTGCTCCCTCTGAGTGGACACATTACCCTGACCCACTCAGGACATGGGACAGGGAGAACCGGTTTCAGCATCACAGCAGGAAACTTGGCCAAACTTGCACAGCTCCTGCCCAGGGCCTCCTCCTACCACTGTTCAAAGGGAATAAAAGATAAGCCACAAGGCTGCTCCCCAGGCAACGGGGAAGAGGTGACTGAGTCTATTTGATGCACACCAACTCTTACAAAACACTGCTTGACTCAGTCAAAAAAAAAAAAAAAAAAAAAAGGCATGGGTAGAAGGAAAGTGTGGCAACAAGATTAGAAGGAGCAGGAGGTACTTAGGCTTGACTGCGGATTCAAAGTGAAAGTCAAGCCCCCTGGGAAAGGCATCATGGGATATTTGCAACTCACTCCAAAGTTCTACCCGGCAAGGAGAGGAGGGGGGCTGATGAAGAAATGCCTTGCCAGAAGATTCGCTGGGGAAGTGCATAGAAATCATGATGCTATTGGAGGAAGGTTTGCTCACTCTTACTTGCTTATGCTTTGTCAGTTATGAGCCACAGTCTGGGGATCCTGGGGAACTGTGTTTTAGAATCTCCCTGATTATGATGCTCAGCCAGGTTTTGGAAGCACAGCTTAGGAAAAAGCATTCACACTACCATATGACTGTTAGAGAAACAAACGTCAGTAGAAAGGAAGGGAACTGGTGCATGGTTCGAATGCATGGTTTGCAGCCATATAAATTCTTTGAGGTTCTCAGTTGACATGATTTAGAGGAAGGCTGTTCTCTCCTTAATGTCACCTCAAAGAACCACCAGCACAGGATTCCTAAGAAGGGGTCAGAGATTCCAATCCCAGCTCTGCAGCTGTTTAACCATGTCGCTGTGGGGCAACGCTGATGGCTAGTGTGATTGCAATGGTCGCAGAGAGCAGACGAGGCTAAAGAACTTCATTTGATTCCATTTCACTGACGCAGATACATAACTTCCTAGAAAGAGTCTCAATCCCAAGGACTATAAAAAGCTTTCTTCGGCAAAGTCTCTACATTTATTTGCTGCGTTCTTCTCTCTGGCACTTCAGGCCTTCCCTCAGACATGTGGTCCTTGACACCCCGGAGCCTCTCCAGAAGGTCCCCCAGCCAAGCGGCTTCTGATCCCATTGCACACTGCTGACCAGCTTAAGGCCCTCGGAGCCTTGATATTTCATAAACTGTTGAAAATGGAGTAATATACAACGCTAGGTGACCTCACCACATTTTCAAAAGTAGCCAGTGAGTTATGTGTGTGGAACCGTCTGATCTGTTAACGCAAAACAGAAGGAAAGAAACAGTTTGCCAAGTAAACTAACAGCACTTTCAACACATGCGCCTTTTCTCTAGGCCACAGACAATTGAAAAGTGGGTAAAAGCAAGTCACATTTATTAATTGTCTTTCCTCACCAAAAAAACCAACAAAACAAAACAAAAAACCACACGTTTTATGAAGGCAGAACCTTGCCTGCCCCTTCCCCCATGTACCACCCATGGCTTTAGAAAGCTGACACAAGGTAAGCACTCAAATTTCTCATTTTTTTCAATGAACTACTGGAAAAATCATTTGTAATTATGAAATGTAATTTGTGGACCTTTACTCAGCAGACTTACCTTTTTTAAATTAGATTTCAATTTCAATGAATAGTCAAAAATGTATGAACTCCTTAAGCACATTTCTGAAGAAATGAGAGGTAAGGAAACTAGAATAGGAAACATACCCTCGTTGTGGAAAATCTATAATACTTATGAGGTAACTTTGCTCAATAACTACATCAGTTATTTTCCATTGTTTTAAGTTATGCACCTGCCTTTTTCCCCCAAATATAATATTGTAAATGTTTCTAAGGAAATTAAGACAAATAATTGGATGAATCCAATTAGTACATGATATATGCCATAGCCTTTAAAGAAAAGCTATGAACTCTAAATTATGTGGGTTCCATTACTTACCATGTGTGCAACCATCAACAAATTACCCTCCCACACGTACTGTAGAAATGGACTGACCCACAGTAAGCATGGCAATCTTTGTCACATCACTTCCTTTCTGAAGCAATACTGTGAGAGTTAATGTCATTTCTCTAAACTAAGGCAAAAGACACACTTATGTCTGTAAATTCTGTTTGCAAACAGTGTTAAGGAACAACAGCTATTCCCAGAACATTTCCTGTCCTCCTGCCTCACCCTCATGGAGGAAATATCAGCAATGGCTCTGAGTCACTAAAATGGAAATTGGTGCAGAGACCCTCTTCTCAAGCCTCATTTGTTTTGCTCTTTCTAAGCACATTCCCTTTAGAATAAGCCACTTCTCACATGTAAGGAAGGGTTTAGCAGTCTGCAGTTCTTCAGAAGTCAGCTCTATTAATTACAAACATCCCCAAATTCACTGTGGCTGTCTTTTTCCCTTTTGATGTACTAAAATGGTTGTCAGAAATTAAATTAATTCAGACAGGAATGACTGAATATATACAAATTAAATCAGTTATTAAAGACTGCCTGGACTATGATTTTTTTGTTATTGCCAATACTGGCTTACAGAGTTGACTGACTTGCTATTTAAGGAAACAATAGCCATTAATACTGTACAACTGCACATGCCTTTCCATTAAAAGTTCCATATAAGTGGTTTATATTATATTAAAAACACACAGACTAAAGTATAGAAAACTATCCCCTTCAGTGTTTAAATACCAGTTTGTAAACAGGAAAAAATGTTATAAAAATCATCTATAAAATAAGAATTTCAAATGTCAGATAACTGCTTATCTTACAATCAAGAACACTGGGATGCTAGAAAGCAAAAAAAAAAAATTGTCTATCAGTGTCTATCTAGAAACTATAAAAATGAATATTTTAGGATTCATTCATAAAACAGTTATTTTAAAACGTCCACAGCAGAAAGAATAATGGACACTTTTTTCACCAAAATGTAACAAAACCTCGATTCCTAAGACTTATCCATTCAGAAAATTCTAGGAGCAGAAAAGATACATAGGTATCAACCCATCTATTACTCTATTGTAGGCAATATAAGATATAACCCTCCAAGGCTGGTGAAACTCTATTCTATTCTGCACCAAGATTACAGATTTGCAATCGGGTAATAATGTCTGTCATTATTTACAAGGGTGGCATCTCATCAGGTAATTAATATTAAACTCTCTTCTTGATTGTAAAGTCTCTCCCACTCTCTCTGATGACTTCCATGTGTGCAAGGCAAGAGGTTCCATCAAACTGAGGAGGGCTGCTAGTGCCACAGCTTTTTATAAGGTGTTTGCACTGCTTTTAAATTTGTTTCATCATAATGACACGATCTTTTGATGCTTCACTCTTGCATATGAACCTGAAAGAAGGAAGATGAAGTTCTTTGTTGCTATGATTCGAGTATCAATCTTTTTCAGTACTCTCACTCTACTCACACAAAAGGCAAGAAACCTCTCAAAAGAAGGTGATTTATGAACTTGTAAAACCCAGGAAGTCAATCAATATGTAATGAAGTAAAGAGAAAAGGAAAGAAAAGCAGGCAGGTGTGACAGAACGCCTGGTCGATGGCAATTACAGGCCTGCCTGGATTGAAAGCATTCAGTTCACTTACGAAGGCCTCCAATTCTGATAAACACTGACTGATGAGAGAGACACACACTTCAGATTGCTTATCCCCCTGCATTTTCACTTCTCCTAAGTCAACAGGTGGTGGGTCTGTACTCACAAACACAGGCTGCCTTGTTACAATCTCCCATCCCTCCTTAGGATCCTCATTGTCATCTCAATTGCTTCCTGCAAGTTCACTTGGAGGTGAGAATGTTTGTTTCCAGAGTGAAACAGCTGTCAAATGTTCCCATGTTTTGTGAGCAAAATGCAGGTAGTACATTAACTTATTTTAAACCACAAATAAGTATTTAATATGCCCACTACAACTTTAAAATTGAGCCAAAAGTGCTGAAAATGCAAGTCCTTAAAAGTAGATGGCCAATTCGTGAAGGTGCACAGGATCTTAGAATATTAAATTCTAAGCCCTCAACAGGTCCCTAATTAGTTATGTGATCCTCGGCAATTCAGTAGCCCTCTATGAATCTCAATTCATCCGTAAAAAGAAGAAAAAAGTAAATCAGACCTACTCTAAATTTTATTCCAGTCCTAACTGTCCATGACTCTTACATCCTTTCAGGATCATTAATGCAGCTATGTTGTTGGAATTTATTCTACCCTTAGGGATTATCTATATGTACAGGCTATTGAAATACCAAACTATATGCCTATACAAAATATACAAAGAAATATCATTGCTATGTGGTAAGTTCTGAGATTCTATGTTTGACCCCCAAGTTCTATTTCCATCAGTTGTTTCTCTTTGTCCAATATTATTTTCCGCAACAACAATATACATAAACTAAATTGGGGTAGAGTTTTAAAGAAATTGTTTCCTTTTTAAAAAATTTTATTGATTTCAGAGAGGAAGGGAAAGGGAGAGAAAGAAACATCAATGATGAGAGAGAATCATTGATAGACAGTCTCCTGCATGCCTCCTACTGGGAATGGAGCCCACAACCCGGGAATGTGCCCTGGCCAGGAATCAAACATGACCTCCTGGTTCATAGGTCGATGCTCAACCACTGAGCCAGGCCAGTCGGGCTTTAAATTGTTTTTAATGTTTTAGTTCTCAATATACTGGTCAATGTCAAGTACAGGGTAAACTTTTCAGCACAGATTTAGTTTAAAAGTAAATTTTTACACACTCCAGCAAAACAGATAAGGTATTCACAACATGGCTATTCTAACAATCTTCCTCCAACATGCATTAATTACCTTTTATATTTACACTAGGAGCCCGATGCACAATGTATTGTGCACTCCGAGGGTCCCTCAGCCTGGCCTGTACCCGCCCAATTTTCAGCCTGCCACCCGCCCATCGCACCCCGCCCACCCCCCCACACCACCCACCACCTGCCCATCGGCCCCACCCACCTCACACACCCAGGCCCGTCACCTGCCCTGTATGCCCCGCTCAGCTCACCCTGCTGCCTGCACTCCACCTGCCTCCATGGTTCTGCTGCCCACCTCCATCTTGGCTGAGTTAATTTGCATACAGCCACTCTGATTGGCTGGTGGATGTGGCTTAGGCATCCCATAGAAATAGTCAATTTCAACATCACGCTTTTATTAAAGTAGATCATTTCCTTGGTGATTCCTAACTGGAGGGAAATGTGTGAGGTGTGAAATCTAGTGTGAGATGTGTTGATCCCCAAACTTAAAAAATGATACTATTTCCAATTCATCTTCTCTGACTTCTCAACTAATAACATGACATTATGAGATAGAAATCAAGCCATTTTTATATTTTAAAAAAAAGTTTCAAAGACAAAGATACATTTAAAAAATAGTCATCTTTTCTGGAGATGAAAAAGATGGTTGTAGCCTAAGAGAAAGAGAAAAAGAAAAAGGAAGGATTGGGGCAATGGGGAGATATTTCTACTGAAGCATGGGTCCTCTGTGGTGAAATCATTTTAGCCATTTTAAACCCTTCTTAAAATTTCATTTAAATGTTATTCTTGATTTGTTATGCACATGAGTTTGTTTTTAATTTACAGCGAAGAAAGGGAAGGCGGAAGGGAGAGGGAGGGGAATCGATTTGTTGTTGCACTTATTTATGCATTCATTGATTCACTGGTTGATTCCTGCATGGGCCCTGACTGAGAATGAACCCACAACCTTGGCCTATCGGGATGATGTTCTAACCAACTGAGCCTGAGTTTGTATTTTTTAACAGAAAGAGATTCAGCTTACTTTTAGGTGATATTAAATCAGAAGCTTGACTATGAAAGACAAATGAGCCCAAATATTTTACAACAGACAGGCTTCCTCAAAGAAATCAGCTGCAACACAGACTTGAAGTTCCCGGGAAATGTTCAGCAACACCTAACAACCAGTCACCTAGTAATGCTTGGTAGAGAGGAAGATTCATCTCTCTTCTATAGAGGAAACTGGAACATGACTTCAGGCTGTTTTGGAAAGGATGGTCAGAGTTCAAATGACCAATGCAGAAGCACCCTATGTATCCATAATCTTTCTTCATGCTCCTGCTAGGTGGGAAAATGAGCAAAGTGGGAGTAAGAATGTGTGGTGAATTACTTGAGTGGTCATAGAAGGGGTAAGCCATACCTGGCAAGTGCAGAAGCAAGCATGAGCAAGGACTGGGGGGATTCTACACAAACCAAAAGAAGACACAGGGTTTCAAATCTCAGCCAGGCACAGGGGATGAGGCAGGTGGAGGACCAGGTCTCCCCGCTGTGGCAAGAGCTTTCTCCTCTCCTACTATCATCTCGTGTGACTTCAAGGTCTAGCCTGCTAACCTCACAACATACTTACCTCAATTTCTACAACCCTCCTCCTAACGGGACATCAGATCCTAATTCCACAGCGACACCCCAGGCCTCTGCCATGCCTTGGAACTGCCACAGCTCTGAAATCACTAAGGAATTCCAATCCTCTCCAATTCCCTTCTGTCTCCCTCTAAACCTATTCTTCATCTTCACCAAGACTTCACTTGGTTTCCTTTCCTTCTCCACTTACTTTTCTTTAATATCCTCATTCACGGGCATCTAAAGATCTGTGACTGGATGTCTTTCTGACTCAAATCTCTTAACAAGCTACAATTCTGAATATCTCCACCGTCTGCTTTATTTTTTAAAGCTCCCAGGCTACTAAGAACAACAGTAAAGTCCCATACACAGGGTGATACCTATGCACTAATACATGAGCTCCAACTCCAGCAGAATCCTCAATGCTGCCTGGTAAACTTGCTGCTTACCTTTGGTATATAATCTGCCTCATTGTCCACTCCAAACCTTCACCAATTTCCTTCAAATCCTGAGTGTTTCCCACACTCTCTCCACGCTAGCCTAGCTTCCAACTTTTCCAAGGAAACAATCAGTTGGGAATGCCCTGACTTGCCTTCCTTGGAAGTCCCTGCAGGAGACCCTGCAGGCTCTCTTAATCCCTCTCCATCCTGGTTCTTTTGAGAACTTTTCTCCATTAATTCTCTCTCCTCTCCTGCATTTTCATTTGCATCCTTTTCAGTCAATACCACACAACTTGGGGGTACAATTTTCTTAGGAAACAATGAGTTTTGCAGCCCACATTCCTGTTTCTACTGGTCCTTTCCTTTCTGCCTATAAACATACTTGCTTTCCTCTTATCCTCATTTAAAAAAAGAAAGAAAGAAAAACACCTTCATGAACCCAACCTTCTCCTTAAGCTTCAGCCCCAACCACCTTCATTCCTTCCCTGCCAAACTTCTTGAAAGAGTATTCAAAATTCGCTGCCTCCACCTCTTCCTTAACTTCAGCCCATTGCCATCTGGCAGGCATCCCTCCCCACCACTCTATTCAAACTGCTCAGTCAACAGTTAGTTATTACAGCCTAACTGCCAAATGTAAGGGCTTCTTTCAGCATTCATCCACTCCTGCATCTTTAATTGCCCTACAACAGTGCATGCCAGTGACTCCTGCTTTCATTCTTGAAAGTCTGATTCCTTGGCTTTGGGGGACACTCTGGTCACTTGCATCTCTCACCATCGCTCAGATTGTTCTTTCTCTGGTTCTTTTTTCTCTGCCCAGTTCTTAAACCTGGATATCCTTAATGCTCATTTGCCACTCTAGAGCAGGGCTTGCAAACTATGGGAGCTTCCATGGGCCAAATAGGGCCAGTCACCTGCCTTGGTACTAGTAAATAAAGTTTTACTGAAACATAGCCACGTTCTTTCGTTTACATATCATCTATCATCTATGGCTGCTTTCAAGGTACAAAGGCAGAGTTGAGTAACTACATCTGAGACATTACAAAGCCCAAAATATTTACTGTCTGGCCTTTTACAGAAGACATTTGCTGAGCCCCTCTAGAATACCTAGTACATAGTGGCTCCCAATGTTTGTCTCACACCAGCAGAACTGACATTACCTGGGAACTTGTAAGAAATGCAGTCCTTGAGCCCCACTCCAAACCTACCAAATCAGGCATTATGGATGGGGCACAGAAATCTATGTTTTACTATTCTGAGACTCATTCCAGTTCGAAAACCATTGGCCTACACAACGACCCTGGCCAATCTCCAGGGCTCCAAGCACCCCCCACCCCCCCCACCCCCACCATGTGTGTGATGGTGACTTTTGAATCAAGTTCTATTGTGCTCTAAGTGAGGATTTTCAACTATCAGATATTTTCACCTACAGGTTCATTCAGTCATTCAACACCTCTCTCAACACCTTACGTAGGATAAGCTGTGACCAGGACAGGAGTCCGCTTGCCAGTAAAATATATATTTCCTGCAACATTTGTGATATACTTTACCAAACAACTGTTTGTTGCAAATTTAACTGGAAAGCTGTATTTTTTTTTTTTTTACTCGATCTAGCAATCTTATGCACAGCTATAAAGTGAACATGAATGGGTTCTTACCCCAAAGTAGCATGGAGTTCAATCAGGGAGCCAATGATCTAAACATAGTACAAAACAATAGGATAACCTCAAAATCTCACATTTGAAAAACCTCCCTCCCTTCTTTCTTAGTCAGTAAATAACTAGCTAACTGCAAGGTCTTACTGGGTGAAGCTACTTCAAAGGCCTCTTCTAAATACCCAAAAAAGGCCTTCTGACCCTGGAGTTGAGGGGAAAATGGTAGGACAGAGAAGAGCATTTTAATCAATTGTGTGCATAAGGGCTGTGCTAGGAATCATGATGAATTCATTAGAAAGACATTAAAACTACTTGGACGTTCACTTCTCTCAGCTTTGATCTTTATCAGTCATTACATATAATGAGGAGTAACATAGTTGGAGCTTACTATTTTAAGATATTTTAACAAAGATTGCTTCCATTGTTTAAAAACGATATCTAGTGAAAAGCTCATGGCTTGGAATCTGGACCTTAAATTAAATCCTTGGCTTATGGTTCAGACTCCAGACCACAAGCCAAAGTGCTGTGGTTCATCTGGTAGCATTTAACCATGTGAGCAGGCTGGGTACCATGTAGAACTCTTTAACATTGTGTTTGCAAAGACTGATGACGACCACAGTGTGTGTACAGCATTTTATTAGCTAGCATCCTTGTAACACGAAGGCGGATTTCGCCAGAGCCGCTTGGCTTAGTGGATAGAGCGTCAGCCTGCAGATTGAAGGGTCCCAGGTTTGATTCTGGCAAAGGGCACATGCCTGGATTGCGGTTCAGTCCCCAGTGGGGTGTGTGCAGGAGACAGCCCATCAATGACTCTCTCTCATCATTGATGTTGCTCTCTCTCTCTCCTCTTCCTCTCTGAAATTCATAAAGAAATATATTTTTAAATCATTTAAAGAAGGCTGGTTTCTAAAACAAATAGGTAATCTGATGTGGACACATGGCCCTATATACAGATCATATAAATAATCCACACATGTAGCCTACACGTTCATGTAGACTAATGTTACTCCAATAAAATAAAAAAAATACAAAAATACAATAATATGTAAAATTACAAATATTTGAACAAATAGTTTTTTTTAATTTTCTGACAGTTTTCTATTTAGGAAAAAAATAGGCAATTTCCTAAAACATAGACCAAGGCCTTTAAAAAAAAAAATTAAGGCTTCCAGCAAAATACATTTCCATCTAACTCTGAACAAACTCATTTTTAAAACTTTGCTCATAAACCCCCGGAGAAAACTTATTGTTACTATAATTCACCCACGCCTGAACACTCTGCACTGAATCATCTGGGGAAATGGGAACAATGACAGCAGAGACCAATGAAATGCAGACTTTATCTCATTTTAGCTAATACATAGTCTTTACCTTTTTTGCTGCTTCTCATTTTAATCAATATTGGTCGATTTCAATTCAACAGGTCTGGCACTTGACATCTGGTTGAGCTGGAAATAGGAAGGCAAGGGAGAAGAGGCAGCTGCCAGGCATCGGGATATTTCTGTAAATTTAATACAACTGTCCCCTGACTTTAAGTGCCTAACAATGTTTTAGCAAATCCAAATTCACAACTCATAAATTATACGTGTTGCTTTACAAAAGAATAGTGTGGGGGGGCTTCTTCAAGTGAAAAGATTTCACCACCATCTAAAAGAGAAAATAAACAAAACATACCTCCAAAGATTGCTCATTCAGTCTCCTAGAACAGACCTAATAAATAAGATTTTCTTCTAATCCTTCCTTGAATAAATCTTTTAACATGCCAGAGCATCAAGTTGAGAAACCTGACTCTTCCAGGGCCAGTTGTTAGGTCATAAGCCACCCTGAGCTACTGTATCAGGCTGAGCCAGCATGGAAAGGCGAGTCCTGCTTAGAGGTGACCACAGGCTCCAGATGGGAAACCAAATCCCTGATGAGTTCAGAGAGGACCCTGTCATGTCAGAACCAGCAGGACACAACCACTAGGGCAATACCACTTTCCATTTCCTGGAACAGGGCCTGGCAGCCTTAACTCATGCCCATGCCTTAAGTTCTTTTAGGTCAAGAAAAGTAGTTTTTATATCCTGGACTCCTCCAGTATCCAGCAAGATGCCACAGTATAACAGAGCTCCATGAATATTTATGAACCAGGAGAGAACAGAATAGGAATTGGGGAACCACACAAAAGGTGGTTCTAAGCTTTCATTTTGAAGTTGCACTTAACTGGCCTTTCAAATATTGATCCACTATTTTAACTACTAGTAGTTTTCTACTGTCTTTGAAAAAAAATCATGAAGTCATAATGCCTCTCTGGGCAGATTTAAAAGATAACCTGTCATTATCAGATGTCAGCAGTTCTTCATGCCTGCAGGCAGTCAGATAAAGACACTTTTAGAAAGGTACTGGTTTATAAGAGGTCAAAGTACCATCTTTAAAGGAATTTATATTTCATTCAATACCTTAATCCCAAGATTCCTTCTTAATCCTTGAAAGAGTCAAATCCTCATTCTGGAATTCTCAAGTTAAACACAAAGTTGTTCAAATCACCCCTCCCATCCACATCATCATTCTAATTCTCAATGTGAGGGAGACAGTGGCGAAAGCTAAATGTTGTCTCCACAGTTCCCAAGCCGTCTTATACCAAGCGTAAGGTACACTTTCTTTAAGTTAGCAGTTATTTTTGCCAAAATCTCAGAGCAAACTCAGTGTTTAGGCAGCTTGGTATCTCAGTGTGTATAAAGAAAACCCACTGTACTGAAATAATCCTTAAGAGAATAATTACTTAATAGTTAGCCATTTAAAATATGCACAGTTGTGCAAACTGCAAAAGGTTCATTCAAAACTGGAATTAAAAGGAAAAGAATTACATACAGCAACCAAACAACAGGTCTACCGGTCGCTATGATGTGCATTGACCACCAGAGGCAGACACTCAATGCACGAGCTGCCCCCTGGTGGTCAGTGCACTCCCACAGCCAACCTCTCCTGGCTAGCCAACCTCCCAAGGTCCCTCCTGCAGGTTGGCCAACCTCCTGTAGCCCCTCCCTCGATCTGGGCAACCTTCCTCCCCATCCCCCTTCCCTCACCCCCCACCCCACACCAGGCCAATGGTCCTGATTGGGGCAGTCAAACTCTGCCCCAGCCAACACCCCAGGGCTCCGATTGGCCCCAATCATTAGTCAGGCCAAGAGACCCTACCCGGGCACAAATTTGTGCACCAGGCCTCTAACACTTTTATAATTATTTAAAAAAACACAACTATCTTACTAGTGAATTAAAAACACCCTTTAACCAAGCAAATGAAACACCAGTAAAAACCCAGTACGTATTAAAGGTAGCTGTCCCAGGCCAGGTAGCTCAGTTGATTAAAGTGTGGTCCTGATATGCTAAGGTTACAGGTTTGATCCTGGGTCAGGACACATACTAGAAGCAACCAATGGATGCATAAATGAGAAAACAACAAATTGATGTTTCTCATTCTCTCTTGTCCTCCCATCTCCTCTTTCCAAAATCAATCAATAAATACAAAATTAAAGGTAGCTGGTCCTTACTGAATTAAAATCAGATTCCTCTACTGTCGGTAACTATTTATTATTAACACGTCTGCTAAATCAGATGAAATCAAATTTGAATTGCAGACAATTTTGAAATAAGTATTACGTGAACATTTACCAGCATAGACACACACTCTTCTATGAAATATTTGCGAGAACTCATCACAGATGCAAGTGAATAAAACATCTACCTAAAACTGCAGTATTTAGTAATAAAAAAAAAAAATACTTGAGACGCCAAAAGAAACACATCACACACAGGCTCCCCCAATACTGCCTGGGCATACAAACAAGTGCCCCTTGCAAATAGGAGTATTGGGTTTCCTGAGATAGCCCGTGTTGAGAAGCTCAGGAGAGCTACAAAGAAGTCCCTGAGATGAAAACATCCACTAAAAAAGGTGGTTAAGCTCAGCAGCCTACAATAGCAAGTTCAAAGCCCACAAAGAGTTAAACACCTAGGCTAGCCCAGTAATGAATGCTTAGCAAGTTTGGCCAAGGAATATCAAGTAGATACCAGGCTAGAGCAACTGCTAAAGGGATGACCTTCTTGCATCTCATTTGCATAGCAATGAGATGTCACAAAGGCATTAAGTCTGAAAGTACAATGCTGTTTCTAATCCATGCTTTATTTTGTTGTGACATTAAGCAAACTGCTTTTTAAAGTAAAACAGAACTGATTCCAGCAATGTGGGGCTGGGAGGTTGTGAAGAAGGGGCACCAAGTATGGATTATAAAACAGGCTGGAAAACAGCCAGGCAAAGAGCTACTGAGTCACTCTGTGAGCAAAACCAGCTGAAAGCATAATCAAGTAATAACTTTGAAGGCTATTTCCAAAGTGAGACCAGGTAAATTACTGGCTTTTGTCAACTGATATACGTTACTTGGTCCAAGAATAATTCATGTCTACTCACAACAGACAAAACATGTCAATAAAATGAGCCCAATTCACTCAAAATATCTGTTTCTGCCTGAGGCTGCTGCCTGTAAATGATGCAAAAACCTTCCTTTAAACCTTGGGGCTTGTTTTTGTTCTGTCTTATTTTGTTGTAAGAAATTGTGCTTGCAAGTATTATCATCATTAGCTACTACTAAGAGGGATGGAGGGCTTTTCCTCTACCCTTAAGGAATGAAACTTCTTTTTAATGCAATGGATTAAATTACACTTTCAGCCAAGGCTGCAGAAGAACAAGGAAAAAGCAGCACTAAAGTCAAGCTTTTGTGTTCCAGCAGTGACAAACTGAAAAGGCATTCAACAAAATCCTCAATGCTCAAGGTCTACCTATATTTTTTAAAAAGAATAGTTCCAAGCTTCAAATGTCACAGGTTCATTTCTCTCCCAGAGTCTTATGCATCAAATTCAAACCCAGTCACAGTGTAATTAAAGGAAAACAAAACCAAACTAAAAAAAAAACTTTCCCATGATTCCTTGAATATTTCAGTTATGGTTGTTCACTACAGTGATTACCAAAGAACATAGATTTTTTTTACTCATTTCTGTCATAAAGACAGGCAAAAGGAGAGTAACGTTTTAGCTGCCTATTACTCAAATTCCTGAATAACCTTTCCAAAAGCATAAAAAATAACTCTATTACTTTGTGATTTTGACAGAACTTCAAGTTTTCACCAGACCATATGAATGTACTTCAGGCAATGAAATTAATATTTTAGTAAGTCCTCTTCCATGAAACAGAAAGCCTTTAAATAATGACCTTGGACCTGAGGATAAAAAAAAGCAAAAAAGTGCTTCCAAAGACAGAGGGCAATTGCAATCCAAAGACTGTTTAAGTAAATGAGATCCCTAATAAGCTAATGCCATTTTCCACATTCTAGCTTCCATCTTTTTATTTATATTCAGCTGTGAAGCCCAAATCAGAAAATAGCAGGTCTCCAGCTTCTGGATCCAACCTGTCTGGGGCACGCACAGTGGTGGAAAATGCATGCCAGTCACTCTTAATCCCAGAAGTACTAGTAACATGACAGGAACTCCAAACATCCCAACGATTCTGAAGTCAATTCCAGAGAGCGGTGAATGGCTTGGGCAAGGGCGATAACCCACATTTTGGGGGCATTAGTTCACTTCCCCATTTCCTTTGGTTATCAGACTAGTCTGGAAGGGAAAGGTCAGTTCCAAGAGGGAGCTGTGCATTGCTGCCAGGACTCTCTGGCGGCACTCCATGTGCTTCCTGCTGACCTGGGTGCACATGCAAGTTTTAAAGAACCGGGCTTGGTTTGCCAGGACTGTACTAGCAGGTGTTTTCAGGGAGGCTGGATGTTTTCACAGGATCACTTTGGAGTCACTTTAACTATGAATAAGGCCCCTGGACAGGCCAGGAAATCAGAACTCCACTAAGAAGAGAAACACCTGTAGGCACAGAAGAGAGGTAGTGAACAAAGGTTGTAAATTTAGATAAAACCAAGTTGGAATCCTAACTGACACCTTCTGAACCATGTCACCTTGGGCAAGTTACTCAGCTCTGTGCCTCAATTTCTTCATCCATGAAGTAGAGATAATAAATAGTACCAGCCTCAAGGATTTGGGAGATAATTGAGATAATATATGTAAACTTCTTGTCCAGTTTGTTGTTAGTAAATACCTAAGTGAATGAGAAAGTTGTAAATGGCAAAGTTCTAAACAAATACAAGTTCAGTACATGTGCCCAAGTATTATTAATCTTATTAAGAGTTCCTTTTACCAGTATCCTATCAATTCAATGCTTGCGACCATAAGCAAGTTTGGGAGTGTTCTGTTTTTCAGGATTCTTCATCCATACTCTCCTTTTCTCATTTCTTCCATTAACTTTATCATCCACACAGTAAAACCAGGATAATAAAGCAGCCCTTTGTAAATTAACTATATACCTAGTATTTGTCCTTACCAGCATTATTATTATTATTCAAACTAGAGTCCCAGTACACAAAAATGTGTGCACTCGGGGGGACCCTCAGTCCTGCCTGTGCCCTCTCCCAGTCTGGGACCCCCCGGGGGGTGTTCCCTGGGGAGCGGGCCTAAGCTGGCAGTCAGACATCCTTAGTGTTGCTGAGGAGGCGGGAGAAATTCCCACCACCACTGCTGTGCTGGCAGCCATCAGTCTAGCTTGTGGCTGAGTAGAGCTCCCCTGTTGGAGCACACTAACCACCAGGGGGCAGCTCCTGCATTGAGCATCTGCTCCCTGGTGGTCAGTGTGTGTCGCAGTGACCAGTCATTCCCAGTTGTTCTGCTGTTAGAGTCCATTTGCATATTTCCCTTTTATTTTATAGGAGGATTAGAGGCCTGGTGCCTGGGTGGGGGCCAGCCGGTTTGCCCTCAAGTGTGTCCTGGATCAGGGTGGGGTTCCTGCTGGGGAGCCTGGCCAGCCTTGGTGAGGGACTGAGGGCTGTTTTCAGGCTGGCCATACCCTTTTTAGGGTGGGGGGATCCCTGCTAGGGTGCCTGGTCAGCCTGGGTGAGGGGCTGAGGACTATTTGCAGGCTGGTCACACCCCCTTCAGGGTGGGGGTGGGGGTCCCTGCTGGGGTGCCTGGCCAGCCTGGGTGAAGGGCTGATTGCCATTTTCAGGCTGGCCACACTCACAGGCTGGAAGGAGACAACTGGGATTTATTTATATTCTATAATTGAAACTTTGTAGCCTTGAGCAAACCTCAGGACCCCCAGGGCAGGCAGGAAGCTTGACTTCCTCCATCACCGGGGGCAAAGGAAGCCTTCTGCTTACTCCAGCTCCCTGGCGCAGCCATCTTTCTGACAGAGTGAGGGTGCGGTGGTTAATTTGCATATTACTCTTTTATTAGATAGGATAATGCAGGGAGGTACAATTCTGAGCCATCAGTATTATTGGAGCTTAAAGCTTCTGGATAAACAAGAATGAAATCATGGTGAGTTGTAGCACCTTTCCTATCTCTGACAGCTCCAGGCCCCTGAAAATAAGCATGCAATCTAAGTAAAACTACACTCTAAGCCATGGAAGCAAAATTTAAAGGTAGACTCTCCAACCTCTCTTCCCACCAACTGCCATCTCTGATGCTCTCTACATGGAAATTCCAGAGATGTCCCAAAGGATATACTGGGAACAACTTTTAGATGGGTCCATTTTTGATTAAAGATTTTTGGGGGGTAGAGATTAAGTACTCAGATAATTTATTTAAAATGTCATGTTTACATAAACACATTAGAGAACAGGTTGTAAAATTCACATAAATTTTTGGAGCAAAATAGTCAGCCAGCATAGAAATTTAAATGATGCCCATGCCCCATATTTAGGCTCTACCACCAATCTCTGAGAGTAAGACCATCCTCCTCCTGCATGGGAATTTGTGTGGCCATATTTGAAAAGCTCTGGTTGTTGGCAAGAGCTGTGAGTCTAAATTCCAGTCCTGCCAATTACGGTCTATGACCTTGGTTCAATTCCTACCCATACCTTTACCTGAGAAATGATGATGCTAACATCTACCTCCTCGAACACAGTTGAGACTAGAACAAGACTACATATGCAAAGAGCCTGATTACAACCGATGCTAAGTAACTCTTAGCCATTTTCTTCTCCCTAACCCCATTCCCCTTTTCCTACTTGTTATTCAGGAACTCAGATCATAACGATGCAGGACTTCAGATAATAAAGATGCCTGGAACTCCATCAAACATCATCTATAACTTCTACAGATGTGAAATCATTCCAGCATCCAGTACCTACGTAGCAGCTCATTCATTCATCCACTTGGCAAATATTCACTGAGCATCTATTTTGTGGCAGACACTGCCTATGAGTGAAAGGGCCCAGGAGGCAAGAAAGGATATGCAAATACACTATTCCAGGTCACCATTTTACAGATGAAGTATTTTCTGTGACAGCCAATGACTATAAAGCCTTCTCAATTGGAGGAAAAAGGGAAACAATGACAAAACATGCTGGAATTCCAGATAACTCCTGTGGAGTTTAATGTTCTCACCGGTGTTCACCAAGATATTGGGGTCCCAAGTCATTTCTCCTCAGGGATATTACAAATAACCAAGAGCTCTAAGGGAGGCCAAAAGAAAGAAATGAAAAGCCCCAGAACCAAACCAAGACAAAGGTTTCCAGCAGCCAAGAGCCACCATGAAGAAACTGCTGGAAGTGGATCATTAGTGCCTCATCTACACAGCCTGCCCATTTACCCTCTTTCTAGTTCAGTGGTGACAGAGATCACACCATGTAGACCCAGCACCCCCAGAACGCCCTGGCATTGACGAAAAATGCATGGAGCAAAGGAGCCAAGTGCCCTTTCATCTACAAAACTGTGCAGGAACTCTCTGCCCATTTAATGGAGATTACTTTCCCATGATTGAGAAGGATTTTTTTATTTTTTTTATTTTTGCATAACAAAATCCAACCCTAATCAAGATTTGCAGTATATCCCAGCTGATTAGTGCAATTCTCGCTCCTCCATGGTGCTGGAGTTGTGCCAGCCTTACCTAGCACACAATTAAGTGTCTGGTAATGCCTGCTGCTACCCAGCAGGCCTTATGAGTTAATAAGGAAAAAACGGGATTCACATTTGCCTCCACCAGCCCCTCAGCGCCCTTGCTCTCTCTCCTCTGCTTGTAGACACGCACAAAGCGGGCCTGGATAAAGGCCTGGAACAATCGCGCAAACCTAAAAGGCACAGGCGCATAAGAAAAAGATCTCCAAAGTCCAACGCATCATCTCCTCTTTTCAGCAAACCGTTCCGGAAATGAAGACATCACTTTCCCCACCTCCTATTCCAACACTGAACTGTGAGTGCATTCTGTGTTCAGAAAAGACTCACCTAAATCCAATATTATGAATTATGTTCAGTGTACCTTCAAGCCAATTTTCAATAAACACAAATCATTTAATAAGAAATTAAGAGCATTGCACATTTCCCATGCTCCCGTGGATTTGGTATTAATGAGATTCTGTTTGTTAAGCTCGCAGAATGACAAAGTGTCTCAAAGACAGACACAGTCTTTCCCAACTTCCATTCATTCAACTAATAGTTATTGAACAGTTTTATAACTTAACAGTCCCAAGTCAGGCATCTGTTTACATGTTGATGTTACATGCCTGCCTTTCAACTAGTGCGTTAGTGCAGTGCAGCTGAAAAAACACACATGATATTTGAAATTTTATAATTCTTGCATTTTAACCTAGTCTATTACTAACTGCCAGATAATTACATTCATTCATTTGTACACCACAGAGAGAGCAACTTTACTATGTGCCAGACACTATAAATTTGACCCTTAAAGCAAGAATCTCTTGCCCACAATGGTGAGCAGTACCTCTGTGTACCTCTGTGACTCAGTATACACAGGAATGGTGTAATGATTGTGATTTAGGGTAGCAATGGAGACAGCACAGGGTGTATATGAAAAATTTAATTTTTTGATATAAATTAGAAAGGCTCCAGGGGGCCTCCAAATAACATTCTTATGTACATGTTCTAAGCTTTCCTGAGACAGAAGACACTCAGCACTGAGATGACTCCCACCTCTCGTGCATATCAGCCTCCGTGGTTATGTACCATGAGGCATTCAATGCCTCTGACAGGATCTCCTCAAAAAAGCAGTGCTACTGGAAGGTAACCACACATCGGGACACACACAACATGCCTCCTTGGTGTCTTCATCACACGCACTGCCAGCTTACAGGAAGAACCCATAGCTCTGACAGAACCTGGGTATCAGAAAGTGGAATGAAAGAACTATGTAGAAGCTGGATATATAAGTCTGGAGGATCTTCCCTTCAAGTAGGAAATGTGGGCCTCAAATGTACCATATCCCATCAGTACCAGAATCCCAATGTAGTCCTAATACCTCAGGGATATTTTTCAATATATGGTCATGGACATCCAATTGTGACAGCTAATGATACACTATTCAAGTTGAACACAAACAAATATGATCTGTCATTTTTAAAATTTAACCCTGGCAAGCCCCAGCAGTAGTAAGAGTGAGGTATCACGGATTAATGCTACGCTGCTGAGGCCTGGGAATAATGGTGTATAATGGGGGAAGATGGCAGAGGTAGTTCCATGGCAAGACAGATGGTATTAGCAAAACAGGAATTCTGGGGGGTG
Source organism: Murina feae (assembly GCA_004026665.1). NCBI lineage: Eukaryota > Metazoa > Chordata > Mammalia > Chiroptera > Vespertilionidae > Murina > Murina feae. Next base: position 54,123 of record PVJC01003325.1, read on the forward strand.
AAGAAGACATGTTTTAGGAAATTTTAGAAATTAAGGGGACCATGAAGGAAGCACAGGGCTGCGGAGCAGCAGAAGGTATGTTTCCATAGAATAGGGGAGCTGAAAAGCTGCAACAGGTACATTTCTATAAAATGAGGGAACTGGAAACAGCATAAGGTCTATATTTACAAAATAAAGGGAAGGAAGTCCTTCATCCAGAAGGAGAAGAAGAAAGTCCAAAGGGGATAGGAAAACAATAAGGAAGGAGGGGGGAGAACCTCACATGTCCCTCGTAGAGAGAATCTGCAGCCTTTGTAAGCCACAGGGAAAAGGAATTCAGTGGGACCCTTTCCCCCTCCCCACGTGGGAGTCAGTTCTGTGGGACCCTTTCCCCCTCCCCACGTGGGGGTCAGTTCTGTGGGACTCTTTCCCTCTCCCCACGTGGGGGTCTATACTTGTTCTTCAATACATCTCCACCTTTGCTGCACTACTCTCTGTCCACGGATTCATTCTTTGACTCTGGCGGACAAGGAATCGGGTTCCAGTCCAAAAATTCCATTTCATTAGGTGCCATAACAAACTAGTGGGGGCCTGAAAGCAGAGATGTGAAAAAGAAATACAGGATGTGAGCTCTAAATAAACTTTTAGGACGGCACAGGGCTCCAGGCAGTGACTGCAGGAGCTGGGAAGAGTGGGGAGAGCTAAAGGGCCCAACTGGCGACAAAGAGAGCAAAAGGCAGGAGTGGGGACTGCAGCAGGCGAGAAACCCTGAGTGATGGAGGGGAGCCTCTCTAGATGCTCCAAAGTCTGGAACCGGGGTGAGCTTATTCAGTGTGTTCACAAAAGAGCTGATGCTCGCAGAGGAGTAACTCGGAGTGGGACTGGCCTAAACCTACTGCCACCAAACCCAAGCTTTCACATTGCCCTAGGTCCCCATAAATAAGATGGACATTTTTTTTAAATGTATTTTATTGATTTTTTACAGAGAGGAAGGGAGAGGGATAGAGAGTTGGAAACATCGATGAGAGAGAAGCATCAATCAGCTGCCTCCTGCACACCTCCCATTGGGGGTGTGCCTGCAACCAAGGTACATGCCCTTGACTGGAATCGAACCTGGGACCCTTCAGTCCACAGGCCAACACTCTATCCACTGAGACAAACTGGTTAGGGCAAGGTAGACATTTTTCATCCCAACTGCAGCCCCATTCTGTCTTCTCTTTAGCATCCCCTCTAATGCTTCTCAAAGCAGTGCATTTCCCATAAGTATATACTCTTGCCTCTCGAAGAAATTGGATATACAAAAATTTAAAGTTAAATAGGATAAATTAAGGAGAAACAAAATAGTCTTTACTTTACAAAAGAATGTGCTACTGAATCTGCTTCAATAGTGATTCTTCCCTAATTGAATGCATTTAAAATGTGATTTGCTTAGAAAAATGTAATTTATACTCACGTTTAAAAACATATCGATTGTAAAAAAAAGGAAATCTAGGGCTTATTTACTTTGATATTATAACAAGCACTGATGAGCTATATAAAAGTGTCAAACCTCATAAAACACAACTCCCTCTCTCTCTTTGGAGAGGAGGTATAATATGTTATTAATCCTACCTATTTAACAGAAACCTAGAGTATAGATTGAACAGACTGTATGCATTGCTGAATACAATTTGGGAATAAAGTGGTTAATGCAAATAATTACACATACAAAATCTACACTTCCCAAGTAAAAGAAGATTTTCTAATTATTGGATAATTCAAAGAGATCTAGGAAACTGATTTGGCAACTTACATTTCCTAATCAATTGTGTAGATTGCACAGTTTCCTCCTAGTAGTAGTCATCTCTTGCCTATAAATGAAAGGCATCGTGGTTCCATTGTTAATCTAGGAACTTCTAAGTAGTTATGTCTCTTCAACTCAAATAAAAGATGCTGGTGCCATCTTCCTGACTTGGGGTCACACGTGCCTCAGGCCTACCTAAGTAAGCATTATTCAAGGGAGAAAGCTAACTTGTGAAGGGTCAGACACCACCTTGGTTTACTATGCTCCATGCAAAATCAGACCAAGATGGTAAGAGCACTCAATACATTTCTGCCAATGAGGACATGGATTTGAAGAATCCAGCACAGGCCATCAGACAGACTAACAATAAAATGTGCACTCAGCTCACCAAAACTGTGCTGTGAATGATCTGTTCTGTCTATAAGAAAGATGGGATGCTAGACTATTTTAAACAGCTCCTAATGAGACAACATACCTATGAAGATGAGGAATTAAGAAGTCTTGTAAAAGTAGCTGTTCACACTAATGCCAATACAGGAGGCAGCTGAAATTTAAATTGTAAAATAGGGAGTGACAAATCCTCAAGGATCAAGGACCCATGAGCCATGTTTCTCTCTCCCTCACTCCTTGTCAATATTTCAAGGTATTTCTTTACACTAATGGCAGTACTTCCAAGCATTTGTAATCATCAAATGCAGTTCAAAAAGACATATATCTAGCCTGACCTGTGTGGCTCAGTGGTTGAGCATAGACCTATAAACCAGTAGGTCACAGTTTGATTCCTGGTCAGGGCACATGCCCGGGTTGTGGGCTCGATTCACAGTAGGGGGCGTGCAGGAGGCACCCAATTGATGATACTCATCCTTGATGTTTTTCTCTCTCTCTCTCCTGCTTTCCCTTCCTCTCTGAAATCAATAAAATTATATTTTTTTAAAAGACATATATCTTACAACAAGAATTTTAGAAGAGAATTTACAAGTCTCCTGTATGATTGGACACTTTTCGACACCTGCAATCTAGAGGAAGAAGGATTTATACCACTAAGACATCGACTACTAAAACAGAAAACGACAAGGAGAAACGTGAATTTAAATGTAAACTATGCTGTTAGGTAAATATAATAGAAAGTAATCTCACAAATTACTTTCAAAATGCTAGAGCAAAAATTCCTCAATTAATAGTGTTACTTCCCAGGCCTTGTTTTTCGGGGATTCAAAGCCCTGTCTGACGTTTTGGTGACACGTCACGATGTTAGAAAGTACCCTGTGCTCAGTCCTTCAGGAGCTGTACCACCGTCATAATGAGTTGCAAAGTAAAAAACAAAACACAACAAAAACAAATCACTGAAGTCAACAAGCTCAAAATGGTCAAGTCCCAACAGCTATAGAAGTCCAAGACATTATTAGCTTTTAATGAGTGAAACATGCCATGAGAAAGAGGCCCTCCATCAGTAAATTCAAATCCTGGTTCACTAATTAAACCATTTAATACAGTATCTAAATATGTAGACACTAGACTTCAACATTTCATTATATTCAGTTCCAGGAATATTTTCCCATTCTGAAATGCCTTTACAGATAGGTATCAAATTCTCAAGGGATATTGCTACACACTTCTGAATTCTGACTCATGTGATTAAAATTGTTTTCATGAAACTTTTTTTTGGAAATGTGGGAAAGGTTCACAGCCCACTTTCTCCATAACTCAAACAATGAAAAGTCATCTGCATGTGGCCCACTTTGATGTGTGTATTTCTTATTTTTGTTTTGTTAATCCTCACAAGAGGATCTTTTTCCACGGATTTTTAGAGCAAGTGAAGGGAGAAAGGGAAAGAGAGAAAAAAGGAGAGGGAGGGAGCAAGAAACATCAAAGTGAGAGACTCATCAATTGGTTGCCTCCAGAATGTGCCCCAACCATATGGAGATGAACCTGCAACCCGGGTACCTGCCCCTAACCAGGAATCGAACCTGCAATCCTTTGGTGCCAACCATTGGCCCATAGCAACCAGGCTTGATGTGTACAGTTCTTTAAGGCGAGGCTCTCTTCAGCCAGACCGATCTGATGGAATTGTAACCTGGCAATGGAACCTTGCCATGAGTCACACAATACACTGCTCAACCAATTCACAGCACCAACTGCCATCGTTCAGCCATTACTTAGAGCCTAACAGAGAATTTCAAACCAAGCCTTAAAAACAGACTTCAGCCCTGACCAGTTTGGCTCAGTGGATAGAGCGTTGGTCAGCCTGCGACTGAGAGGTCCAAGGTTGGATTCCGGTCAAGGGCAAGTACCTTGGTTGCCGGCACATGCCCAGTGGGGGGTGTGCAGGAGGCAGCTGATTGATGTTTCTCTCTCATCGATGTTTCTAACTCTCTATCTCTCTCCCTTCCTCTCTGTAAAAAAATCAATAAAATATATTTTTTAAAAAAAATATGTGCTAATATTATATGTGCTAATATTATTCACATAGTTTTGTAATAAATGCTCTAGGTTTCACAGATCAGATACCCCTCCTCCCAAGTTATAGCCTCATTCTGCCTTTGAAGAATGAGTGCACGCGCACACACACACACAGTTTATCCAACAGAAAAAAAAAGATGACATTAATACTGTCATTAAGCACATTTGTCACTAGATTGAATCTGTATTATCTGGCATGATTTCAGATGTTTACAAGTGTTTAAATAACATTCAATGATATTTAGAAGCATTCATAATTTGGGGTTTACTTCAAAATGTGAAATGTGATCGCTGCTCCAGCATGCTCACTTTTTAACCTTCCATGGTACTGAAAAGGGTACAATTTTTTTCAGGTTGTTAGGGATTTAATTTAGTTGAAGTCCTGAAGTTACAACTAAACCTCCAGTTAACCTTTCATATCTGCTTCTCATTCAACAGCTGGGCTTATCTCTGATGATTCAAAATAGAAATAAAAATATCTGAAATATTGTTTGTAACTGCTTTGCACAGTGCAAGTATCAGCAAACCAAGGTAGAATGTCCAGGTTATAGCCTTTCCACCCACATTCTGGAAGCTAGTGTTACTAAGTATATCATTTACTTGACTTTCATTTTTAAATGTTAAAATGCAAGAAACAGACCTGAATGCTGAATTCCTAAAGGACAGAACACCTCAGAGTTCTCTGTGCCAAAGTGAACTCTGAGACTCATAATTACACCTCAAACAGGGGAAAACAGGGAACTCAGAATATGCCAAGTACCTCATTCTGAGGGAATGAAGTTTCTTCCTAGCATCTGCCAGAAGCATGCCTGCCAAACTTAGTAGGTTCCTTCCACCTCCAACATTCAACAGTGCTGTCAATTTTTCCTGACGTGTACACATTCTTAGCCACAACTGGACTGTAAGCTCCCTCAGGACATGATTCATTGGGGGGGTGGGGGGGCCAGCACAACTCTTGTAATCTCTTCCAATAAAAAGAGAACTGAGCAAATATCGATGCGTTACTTTGAATTGACTCCCTGAGTTCAGAATTTCATATCAAATAGACTCCACAAAAAGAGTCCAATATGAAAAGAGGAGGCATTGCTGGAGATGTCTGAAACCTTCCAAATTTCATTGAGCAGCTCCTGGACCATGCTGATTATGATCTGGAGAGGAACTGAGGTAAACTAGAGCAAAACTAAGGATAGATCCACATCAGGCAACAGAAAGAATGTAAACCACTAGCAAAACTGAGAACCAAACAATGCAGGAGGGAGGAACCCATGAAGCTTCCGAGCCACCCCTTCAAGGTCAGTCCAGCACAACCTCAACACAGTACAGAGTCCCAAAAGTTCCATTCCCAGCAGGAGATGGAAGAGTATGTAGACCAAGCATGTCAAACGTACGACCTACAGGCCACATGCGGCCCACAAGAATATTTTTTTGGCCCAGCCAATATAATGATATATAAAAAACATTTTAATAAAAAATTTGTAACTTAATTTTTACAATATCCTGTTATACATAATTATTAATAAAGGACTACGATGTTCACTAATGACTGATTACTATAACCGTGTTGCATTCATTTCCCTTACGCGCAGGCACCCTATTTCTTTCCACTAATACTAGCAGCAAATAACTTAGCCAATTCCCACATCATTAGTCTTGGACTGACTTGTTTGGTGTGCACAACAGGAAATATTTAGCTTTTGGAGAACAAAGTAAGTAGGTTTATTTGCTTCACACTTATTAATTTGTGCAGTTATTCAGTGTCTGGTAAGTGAATGTTCAAGGAAAAATATTAATTTTTATTAAAATGTTCTATTGTTCTATGTTAACGATTACTCATTTATTTCTGCCCTTTGTATTCAGCATGTCTCTATCGAAATAAACCTACATTTCTATAAAAATTGAAGGTTTCTTTTGTGTGTGTTTTTTTTGTGGCTCACATAAACTTAAATCTTGTTTATTTGGCCCGTGTTAGCCTTCACGTTTGACATGCTTGATGTACACGCTTTTGATTTTCACTCAGATTCCCTGAGGTCTAGGAGCTTTGGATAGGAATGAAGACCTGATGCGCCACCTTTGTAGCAGTGTTCCTCAAACCAATAAAATCTGCCAGGCTTTACAAAATGCTGACGCCTGAGTCCCAGCCTCAGAGATTCCGATGTAAATGGTCTGAATACCACTTGTGCATCAGTTGTTTTCAAAGCATTTGGGTGATTCTAAAGTGCAGTCAAGGTGGAGAACTCCTGCTTTAGAACAGCTTTTGAGAGCTGTGGGTAGTGTGAGAAGCCCCATGGAGTTAACTGTTGAGGAATAATTGGTAGTGCCAACAAACAACCTATTACATTCTATGAAAACAGCAAAAATGGACGACCCCCTCAAATGCAGCTTATTAGCACTGATACTTTTTCGTTACTACCAGCAGTCAACTGCAAAACCCAGAATTAGTGATGTAACCACCAGGAAGCCAGAGTGTGTGTGCTTTGTCTGGGAGGAAGTGGGGTCAGGCAGACACATTTAAAACACCTAAATACCTATTTGAGGTTAGAGGAGTCCACCAACGGGTCATGGAGAAAAGGGCCTGAATAAATTCTGGTGTCCTTCCAAAATATGGACTAACATTCCAACAACCTACGTGGCCTGTTCCATGAGTATGTTCTTCCAAAAAGGAGCCCTGCCCTAGCCGGTTTGGCTCAGTGGATAGAGCGTCAGCCTGCAGACCAAAAGGTCCCAGGTTCGATTCTGGTCAAGGGCATGCACCTTGGTTGCGGGCACATCCCTAGTAGGAGGTGTGCAGGAGGCAGCTGATCGATGTTTCTCTCATCAATGTTTCTAACACTCTATCCCTCTCCCTTCCCTCTCTGTAAAAAAAATCAATAAAATATACTTTTTTAAAAAGGAGCCCTGTCCTGCAGAAATGAAAGAATTAATTAGTTTTATGGTTTGGGGCCACATTAGGGTTTCACTAAGAATGATGACAATGGATTCTATTTATTTTATACTCCTCCTAAAAGTTTGATCAGCTCATAACATCTCTTCCTCCGCCTCTAGGACCCTGCTCAGTGAAACTCTTTTGTCAATTACCACCATGTGCTGATTTCTAGTTTGCACACACTGGCATCTCCCATCTCCCCCACAAAACAGAAGCACACAGAAGCAAAGAATAGATTTTACTTTTACAAAGGATATTTGTGAATCTTGCCCAATGGTTCAAGGAAGGTAGGTTCAGGAAACATTACTAAAAATAAGTTTAAAAGAAATGAATTTTGTAAAGAGATAAAAAGAAACAAAGACAAATAAAACAGGGAACTATAAAAGCAAAGCTTTTTCAAGAAAAATAAAATAAGTGCCTTTAAACTCTGTGTGACTTTACAGAATAAAAACAAAGGGATAAGTTTAAGACATACAAGGGCAGGAGCTAATTAAACAAATTTCCTTTATTAAATAGAGGCTATAATACATAGTCCTGGAACCCGGAAAGATCAGAACGGTGAAATACTAAAACCCGCTCAAGGCGTCCTATACAACATTCTGTCCAGGCCAGGGAATGCTCTCATAAAGCAATGTCTAAGGAAGGAAAGTCACATAACCCGCCCCTTAACTCCACCGGGGCCGCCACATTCATACGTGTCTACCCAGTAAAGGAAAAAACACCTCTGATGATATGAAGAGCTTGGTCATTAAGTTTTACAAACTGATCTCTCTTTTTCTCTGAACATCACCATGCCAGCAAATTCATTCTCAAATTGTCATTCCTCCTGCTTTAAACAGAATACCTCAATCCTAGGATAGGCTAAAACTAAGACTAACCTGGGAGTGGCATTCCACCTCAGAACTTCTAGAAGGGGTCATTTGTCAGTGTTACACATAACTGATAACCTTTTCTGGTAGACCGGACAAGTGCCAACTATGTTCTCAATAAATTCAATATGTGGCATTAAGCTGAATGTTTTTCATTTTATTTTTTCTTTAAGGGAAGGCAAGCTTTCTTAGAATTATTTTTAGAAAGGAACTTGTAAACAAAAAAAGAGCTTATTTAAAAAAAAAAAAAAGATTCTTCAATTGACAGAAAAATCTAAGTCTACGAGAGACTATAGAATTAAATAGACCAAAACACAGAAAATATCTTTATCCTCAGGGTCTTCCCAGAGGAAGTCACCTAAACAGCCAGTATTTATTTTGTGCCTATTAGGCCTTAGGCACTATGGTTGTCCTCAAAAGGACTATAAAACATAGACCCAACCCTGCTTAGTGGGTAGAAAAATGTTCATGTTGACATAGTCAACAATTAAGAGGCTGAAAAGTACTTTAGAAAATGTTATCAATAACAAAGCAATATACAGAGGAGTTGTGTTTCTTCAATTTTTTAAGACTCTGAATGTCTGTGAAGTCAGGGCTGCCTTATTTGCAGAAGAAATTGGGCAGAAGATAAGTCCTTTCCTCTAGGTCTGTCAGAGCCCCTTCTTGTAAATTTTCATTCCTCCCTGGTGTTGGCCACAATCAGCAAAGACAACTGTTCATCAACAATCCTTCCTTAGCAATCAATGGGAATGAACTTGCCCACCTGATCCCATCAGATGATTCCCCACTCAATGCTCCAGCAGAAGGAAAAAACCTAGGAATGGCCCATATTGGGGAAAACAAAGAAACAAAACAAACTAACATCCCCAAAATTATCCTTTGCCTCTGGCCCGAGGCGAAAAACCCTACCCACCAGTAGGGTAGGTAGCATGGAATGCCACACACCAACTCCACCAATGGTAAGGTGGAGCCCCCTTAGTCCTATTTGCATTATGAGCTATTAAAACAGCACCCAACAGCCATAGGGAGCACTCCTCGAACCAGCTGGTAATAACCAAATATCCCCTTCTCTGGTAATTGCCTACTTCTTTCTATTTGACATAATTCATCAGCCAGATTAGAGCAGGTCATTCTGCAGCGAGTGAAGAAAGCAAGGATAACATAACCTGACACATCAAAATGTACTTATGTGAGCAGCCTGAAGAGCTGCTGCTTTACAAAAAGCTATGAGCTGGCAAAATAACCGTATCGCATACAGGTCAGTGGGCACACACTCTGTTTATTGCCACTCATTTCATTTTTGAGTAGCTCAGCACAACTGTAATTGCTAGTTAAGAGATAGACTGGGTCCTAACTATTTTTAAAAATCCCCCAAAGTGACTGTGCCAGGAACCAGAATAAATAAAAATTGGGGGGGGGAGCAAAAGGGTGGAGTGGGCTGGAAGCTTATTAGCCAGTCACTGGGCAACACACACTGGCTGTGAAAATCCTGCAGCTACAAGAGATGGAGCCAGCCCAGCAGCTGACCGAGTTCTGATGTCTGCGCCAGCTGCCTTTCATGTGGGGTTCTCTGTGGGGTTCAGATATGAAGACATTCTAACTGGACAGTTCTGGGAACTTTTTCATCCCAGCGCACAGTGCATAGAAATTGGCCGCAGCACCCTTTACTGTCCAAGTTCCAAAAAGGCAGCCACTAGGATTCCTGGTTAAATGTTGGCATTGGTTTCCATTCTAAGAGACAACTTTGCTCCTTGTAAAATGTTAAAAACCCTTCCCCCACTCCAATCCTGGGGGGGGGGGGGGAAGCACATCAAAGCACTAAAGTTATTATGCATTTTTTTTGTCTTTGTCTCTTGGCGCCCTGGTTTTCTTGGCTGTTCTTTGGTCTCTCACTCACTGCTCAAAGGCTCCAATTTAGGAATAAAAACTCAAAAAAAAAAAAAAAAGAGCAGGAGCAGTTGGTTTTGTGCAATTTCCAGGATTCTGCAGAATCAAATCTCCTGATGGCTTTTCCCTCTTTCTCTTTATCCCCTTCCTTCGTTTCCTTGTCAGATTCCAATCTCCAAATCACAGTCCAAAACATCGTTTAAGCAAGCATTCGATAAACGTTAAGAGAAGTTCAGTGCCTTGCTGTGGAAGTGAAATTTGGGATCCTTCATGAAAAGTGGGCACCTCAGTCCTCCCTCAGTTCCTAGATGGCAGGCTTCTCCTTCTGACCGCCTGGACTTGCTTCTGAATCAGAGGAAAAGTACTCTGCAGCCTTTCTGGTCGGTTCCCAGTCCCTCTGCATCTATTTTAACTGGACCCCAGGTCCAATCAGAGAATCTAATCCTAGCAACAAAGCCAGGAGCACAAATCCACCGAGATGAACTGGTCTGCCTGCTCCCCCACCCCCTTCCTCCCACGGGCTCCCACTAAGCACTGTGGCCAGAAAATGAATACGTCCGAGGCCAGGAGCAGAAAGGCGGCGCAATACATGTTGCCAGGGGTGGTTTGGGTTTCCTTGTTTTGTTTGTGTATGTTTTAAGCATCAAGGACCCACAAGCATGAACCCAAGCCGGACAAGCCCCCTAGGATGCGTTGCACAGCCCTAAGCGCCAACCAGACAACTCTCCCCCCGCCTCTCCCGTCTGGCTGGGGTCCGAGTGAGTGGGGGAGGTTTGCGCGGGTTTGTCTGACACTTGTAAATGGGAGTGGGATCCAACTTGGAAAACAAACGCGCTGGAGCCTGGGGCGGGGAGGAAGGGGTGGGGAGAGGAGGAGAGGAGGAGAAAAGACCCTTCTCACAGTAGCATGGTCTTGCCTCCCTCCCTGCCTGCCACCTAGGCTGCAGCAGGTTCGCCCAAACCAGCAGCGGAGGCTCCGAGGGCGCACGGCGGTGGGAGAGGAATCTCCGGCGAGGAGTCAGCCAGAAGCCGCCAGCTCCGCCGCCGACCGCCCAGGCTCCTGGACGCAGGCGCCTTTCCCTCCCGGGCACCCCTCTTACCACCCCCTCCCCCTCCCCCACGCCCTTCCCCCCCCTCCCCTAAGGCTACCTCTGCATCCTCCCTCCAGACTCACGTTCTTCCAGGGACCGCTGCCAATGCCCACACGGAGCGGCAGCTGCAGGATGCTGCCACCACCGCCACCCCACGCACGCACACACCCCGGGAGCGCCACTCTCTCGTCGTAGGCGACTCCAGAGGCTCCCTTAGCTCACAGCCAAACTCCCGCCACATCCTTGCTCCCAGCGCACGCCACAAAAGTGGGGAAGGGAAAAGTGAACAATAGAAGTTGCTTTCCGCAAAGCCCAATGTTGGTCCGTGTTTCACCAGCGCCGAACGCACACGCGACAGAAGTCAGCGGGATGCGGGAGGAAGGAAGACAGCCCACAGAACGGCTAAGAACACCCGTGCTCGCCACCTCGCGCCAGCCCGGGGGCCAGATGCACTTTAGCTCAGCGACCCCCACTGGCGGAAGCCTGGCGCGCACCGCGAGCAGCGCGCACAGGCCGGGCCACGACGGCTGCCTCCTTGCCCGCAGCCCCCCACACCCCCATCTCGGCCCCGCACTCACACGGGTCCGGGCTTAGGGGTCCATCCAGAACCTCCTGTGAAGGGGTTCATAGTGCGGAACTGGCCCGACCTCTCGTTCCCAGCCCGCGACCCAAAGATGGCTGCAATGCACCCCTAGGACAGTCAGGCCCGCTCAGCTTCCTTGTCAATGAGAAGCAACCTTCCCTCTCGCCCGCCAAAAATCCTGCACTCTTCCGGGGCACTCGGGTTTCCCATTCCCTGTCAAGATAGTAAGAAAAGTACCCCCTCCAGCCAGTCCTTCAAAGGCTATCGCTCCAGTCCGAGACCCGCTGCAAATCAGTAAATCTCACCCTGCTCATGAACCCGCGAGCCGGAATCGAGCGTGGAGGCGACCCACGGACCGGTCACTCCTTCCCTTCCCAAGTCAGAATGCATCTGGGCTCCCGGCTCCGTCCGACATCTCGCCAAGCTACGACCCAACTTGTGCCTCCCGGCCCCTCCGGTGCATTCACCCGCATCTGAACATCCCTACGGCGCCCGATGTGCACGGGCTACCGGCAGGCACGCTGCCTGGACCCTGTAATCCACCTGCACCAGCGGCCGGGACGGGGAGGGGGCCGGGGGCAGTGCCCGATCCGCAAGCCCCTCTCGCTTCCTCCCTGAGCCAGTCCTCGGTCCCAAACTTGGCCAACTCTCCGTGCCAACCTCCCGGCTACCACCGCAGCACACAACCACCTTCCCCCTGCTTGCGGCGGCGACCAAGGTGGCCCGGAGCCACGCCGAGGCAGGAACTTTACAAGGTGAAAAGTTTCCCCCACGCGCTCCGCCGGCTCTCGCCTCCCCCGAGCCCACCTCGCAGCCCCTTTCGCCTGCGGTTAGGCAGCGCGCTCCCGCCGGTGCCAAAAACCACCTTATAAACCCCACGCACCCTTACCTCCGCCGGCGGTCCACGGCTCCACCAGGCGCTTCCCCCGAGGTCTTCCCCTCCCGGCGCTCCTGCCCCGGGCAAGCTGGCCACCCAGCCGCCGCCGCCGGGACTAGAGCCACGAGCGGAGGCTCGAGGTGCTCCGCGCTCTGGACGCCGGCCGCCCGCCGCCGCCACCGCCGCCGCCGCCGCCGCCACGGGGGCTCGCAGACCGAGGAGGGTAGCCGGGAGGAGGAGAACGGCAGCGGGCGGAGGGGCACGGGGGCGCGAGATCCCAATCGGCAGCCCCGATCACAGCGCAGCCCGCCGGGAGGAGCGCCTACTCTCGGGCTGGCTCCGAGCTGCCGCCGCCGCTACTGCTCGCCGCCTCGCTGCTCCCCGCTCCCCATCACAGCCGACGCCGACGCACGGCCGAGCCCCTCTCTCTCCTCCTCTCCCCCTCTCGCTTCCCTCTCGCTGTCTCCTCCTCCCAAACCGCGAGAGAAAAGGGCGAGGGGGAGAGAAGCTTCTGCGTCGGGGCTGACGGGCGATCTCTGAGCGCGGCGCACGGGAGAGGGGGCCCCCGGGCGGGGCGAGGTGGGGAGGAGGGAGGCACGCCGAGCGGGAGGGCGCTCCCGGCGCCGCCGGGCCCGGCGAGTTGGACTAATTTTAGAGCCTCGGCTTCCTCCACAGTCTCTCGGGGCGCGAGGATCACACCGGCGTGCTCTCCGGCGGCGCGGAAAGTGAAGTGCCGGCTTCAGGGAGCGCACGCACACGCCGCGTGCAGCCCCCGCCGCACCGCAGCCCCGCGCACACCGCACGCGTTACTCTCCTCCGACAGCGAAGAAACTGAGGCACATCAAGGTGAAAATGGCTTCTCTAACAGCCCAGGGTTAGTTTGTAGTACGGAGGTGAAAACCTTCAAATGTGTACCTTGATTCCGAATGTGCTACACAGACAGGGCTCCTGCTACTTTGTGCATTTGACAACCTTAGGAGAAGGGAGGAGTATAAACGTAAAGGTAACGTGGCCCATTCTTTCCCCTCCTTTCCTGCCCCCCAATAGTTTGAAACATTCTTGTGGAAATGGAGGCACTCTGAAGAGAATGAGTGATTGATTTGGGGCTTGATGATTTGCAGCTCCACCTGCCAGTAAACCTGTTTCTGCACCCACACTTCTCAGACTCCTGTATCACCACCAACACACACACACACACACACACACACACACACTCACACTGCTGCAGCCAAGCCTACATTGGTCTCCCCCATTCCTTACCGCCCCACCCAGCCCTTCTCTGTGTATCCTCACTCTTCCACTTTCCTTTTTCTTCCCCTCAAAGCAGACAGGCAGCCTTACAACCCCCCACCCGTGGCAACACCAGCTTCCATCCCCACTCCCAGCCCCCCCTCCCTGCCCAACACATACACAGAGCAGTGCACAGATCTCCCTAAAGCCAACCTATAAACGTGCCCATTGCCTGGGATGCTCTCTCCTAGGCTGTTTCTCCCCAGCTCAACCTTTGATACATGGGGAGAGGTGCACAAGGGCCTGCAGATCTATTCTCCAGAAGAATTTTTTACCTTTTTTGAACCATGAAATTCTTTTTGGGGAGCTAGGTAGGGGTTGCTATTAGGAGACTTTATACTCCGCCACTAGGAGCCCTTTGAAGAGCCAATTGTTGCGTTTACCTTTCTGTCCTTCCTGCTCCCAGTCTGGGGCCTCCTTCTTGCCACAGCTACACAATGGCCCACCACTCTTCACAGGTGGAAAGTTTCCCTTGAAAGCCTCTAGCACAGTGGCTCTCAGCCTTGGCTGCACTTTAGAATCACTTGGGAATGTTTTTTAAATCCTGATTTCTGGGCCTGATCCTCTGGAAATTCTGTTTCTTTGTAATTGGGTGCCCCCTTGACTGTTCCATAAAACATGACCTGCTCTGGTCACTGTGAGAGTTTAATGTGAATACTAAAGGACAGCGAAGGCTCCTCAGACATAAGGTAATTCAGAAATCATCAGCATGTTACCTAGGGCTTCGTTGTCACGTAGACCAGAGGACGGGTCCGGAACGAGGGAAGCCACCACCGGGGCTAGGAAGACTTACTTGCCCTCCAAACTGTTATAATGTGAATAGTTTTATTTTCATCTTTATATCAGCAGCTTCCTAGGGCATTGAAAAGTTTATTACCATATCAATATGTCCCTAGCATGGCATTCTTCTTGTGACCAGTGGAATACAGCTAACTGCATCAGAGATTTTAATGAGCCAATATATTTCCCACCTGCGTGTTTCTGTGGAAGTACTGAAACCAAGTACTTTGGGTAGAGTCATCTGGTGGGTGGGTGGCAATTGGGATGCTCAGGGAAAGAGTGCTGGCAAGGAAATTGGGCATCTTGCACCTTTTGCCTGGGAAGACTGCCGTGTAAGTGTAGGTGTGGCCTTTGCTGCTGCTACTGATGGTGATGCTCTGATTCCAGCTCCTAGAATGTTCTAGCATGCCTCAAAGCTACCATACAGATGAGTACAAAAAATCTCTCTAAATCTCAACCTCCTATTTCCCTAGGCAGTTAATAGAGAATAAAGTAAACAGTCTTTCCTCAAAGGGCAGGCACAAGCCACGGGTAAGAGACTTCCTGCAAGGATGATAGAGTGGTTTATCTAACAGAACAGCCTTCTGGTCATTTAAGATTTGCATAGCACTTAATCCTCATTTAATACTGATTGTATTAGAAGACTACTTTGTTGTATTTAAAAGTGCCTATTGTGTGCTAGTACTGTAGTAAGCACAGAGTCAATAACCCATTCAGTTTTCTGACAGCGGAGAGTCCGTTTCTCAGACAGGGTGGCACAAAAGTGGGTTTACAGTTTGCATAGAAAATAATATAATGATTAATAAATAGCAATACAAGAATCAACACTGTTCCCATACCCACAACTGTAAGCCTGCTTTTGCCACACTCCATGTTTACTTTTCTGTCCACAGTTCCTATACAGGGCCTGGCACACTTAATCAATTGTTAGTAATTGCTCAATACATATTCAAAGACTACACAGATCATGAAAGCTTGAGATGGAAGTTCTTATAGGAAAGGAGGCCCAAAAAGGAAAGATTGTGAACCTGTAAGAAAATAACGTTACTTGCTGTGTCACATGCACCAGTTTCCTTGCCAGCACTCTTTCCCTCAGCATCCCATCATGCACCACTTGAACTCCTTGGAGCCTCACCTGCGTCTTTTCGCTTCTGGGATAACCAGTTCCAAATGGTGCTGGCCAGCTTCACACAGGTGCAGGCTGACAGTGCCTTGCTTTAGGCCTCTCTTACATTCTCCTCCCACCCACAGACTTCTCGGTTAAAGTTTCAGGGTAGACCGAAATCCAGAAAGAAGCATGAGAGATTAAACACTCTGTGGTAAATCTTTGATCAATGGGAGATGAGAGTCTGCTAATAAATGCTCCCCTTTCAGGCCTTCAACAAAGGATTCTGAAAAGTGTGACACAGTGCTCCTCAGGTGGTCTTACTGAATCAAGCAGCCAGTAAGCAGAAGCAGGGGCCAGCGTGATAACACATGCAGGCACTGCCTCTCCTTCTGCTGGCCCCCTCCCGCTGTCCCTCACAGGCTCCCTAGGATTACACTCCCCAAAAAAGTACTTTCCACACATCCTTACAGCAGGTTCTATTTTCTGTCAACTCCAGGCTAAATACCCACATTTATCCTAAATATTTACATCAAGGAATAGTCAAATGATTTTCCAAAGTGCTCTATAGCATACACACACACATGTTCCTCTTTGTGATCATTTACACCCCACCCAGATCTGTTCTTATTAATCCAGTTTGTGTTTTATAAATCAGGAAGAAATGTGTGTAGTGTGACATTTGAGTCAGTGCCTACCTTACTGTTAAGCTGTCCGTAAAGCATGCAATAATGGAAGAATTTGTTACCACAATGAGCTATTGAAGAGAGCGGTAGAATTTCCTTCCCTGGAAGTACTGAATCAATGGATAGATGTTTATCAACTTGGGATGGGAGTGGCTCTGTCGTGAAACTATGGTGATAGGATTTTTCTTGGGAACAGATAAAATCAAGCTGTATTTTGACAGAGAGTCAGTTTAGGTTGGTGGTTAAGTGAGCAGGCCCTGGAAGCCAGCAAACTGACTGAGTGAGAATCCTCACTTTCCACTCTCAAGCTGTAATATCTTGGATATGATTCCTAATTTCCCTAGCTCTTAGTTGCTTCATATGTAATATAGGACCTATAATAGTATCCATCTTATAAGATTATTGTAAGAGTAAATGAAGTAATTCATAAAAACGTGTGCTCAACCTATAATAAACACTCAATAAATTTTAGGTATTATTATTTTAGAGACAAATTATTAAGCAGTTATTTCGTTTCACCTGAGCTTAAGTCAATGCCAGAAGCCAAAACAAAGTTCAGACTCTACTACTATAACAGGCAGTTTCATAGGCCTGAGCAGAGCAGGAAGGATGGGCCATACAGAGGGTCACCAGGGTCAGGGCCCCAGGTGCCTAGCAATGGGCAAAACTACAAGCCCTTGCTGCCCCACTCTCTTAAGCATTAATCCCTGGAGATGACATACAGGCCTCAGCTGTATTTCAGCTGCAGACCCATGAAAACAGCAAAGCCAGGCAGAGTGAAGAGCCAGCTGTATCCACTAAGGACCCCATCCCTGGTGCCAACCAATCAGTAGAGAACAAGAGGGGGCTCACGTGGAAAGCTGGTGAATGTTGTATTGAGACCCTCCCCTGAGACTAAAGCTAAAAGCCCTCAGGATGGATGACCCCGTGGGCCTCTCTATGGAAGATGGCCCTTGCCTTTGCCTTTCCCCATCTAGGGGTTAGTGCTTCTTTTCCCAGGGGGTCTCTCTCTCTCCCC